>JABUQX010136535.1:0-33592 GCA_015478945.1 Trachelipus rathkii
ATCATACAGAGGTTATTTGGCAACACTGTATAGATTTGGGCAGCTGAGTTATATATAAAGCGGCGAGCTACTCGTTAGGGCATTCTTAATCAAGTGATCTTACGATCAACACACTTTAAGGCACATTTAGTCAGATCCTGTTGTATCATCATCCAAGTTTTTTATTCTACACATGAGGATTTTCAAATCAATACTTATTCGACATAGGTAAGATTTTTTTTGCTTAATTGATTTATATAATCTATTTTGTCATTTCATTGTAACCTTGTCTTGATCAAAGAATTTTTGTCTTCGTTGATTGATGTTATAAATTATCAATTAAGAAAAGGGAAAATGATTGACAATACTAAAAAAAAAAATTATTTTTTCCAGATGTGTTGAATATACATCTATCCATTTGAGTAAAAAGCGTTCAACCTGCGAGAACACGCCTTTAAAAATGTAGTGTTGTGTGTTGGTAAAATATTTAATTATATGTTATGAGAAATACTATGTTAAACTAATATATTATTGGTTATAATGACCTAAATAGCATGAAAACTTGATTTTATGTTTATGTATATAAAATAATTAATACATTGATTATTATTCCAGGCTTGCCCTACGATGATGAATGTTGGTAATAGAAGAGGAAGACCAATATAACCGACATAACGCACATCTCTGTTGAGAAACTTTAAAAAATCAATGGAACGGTATACTTACCAGGTACAGTGATAGATGAAAACTTCTTCAACGGGCAAGAGATTTTGAAGCTCATTAAAAATTGTGTTAAGTGGAAGTCATTAATGTTGTATACAAACTTAGATTATGATATAGGCACGCATGGGGTCGGGATTAACTCACTTTTTTGTGTATGTCAGGTCACCTGACCGGAAAAATATGTTAATATCACGTATAGAGATATAATGACGAGGTATTGGGTGAAAGAGATTATGAGACGTTTGGAAGGATCATTCAGTCAGGTGATAAGGCCTCTTTTACCAATTTCAAAATGGTATCGATGTATTCATGTTAGCAAAGAAAGCGTGACTGTGAAACCCGATGCTTCGAACCCCAAATGCATCAGTTTCGAACATCGTTATATTAACTTCACCTATAGAAGGTGCGGAGGCTGTGCCTTCTTAAAGGCCGTCTTTTGTTTAGGGGAAAATAGCGAGAAATGTGTAGAGCCTAAAGGCATTCATCGTTACAATGGAATGAGGCAGAAGCATAGCTAAAAAATTGTAATGGAATATACAGATCTTCGATAGTAACTGGATTTTGAAAAAAATCGAGCAATCGAAAAATAGCCGTATAGTCGTTATCGGTCTGAAGGTATGAAGAAAATACTTATAATCCATCTGAACGAAGAACAGAAATAGATCCGTTATACAATATAGGCATGAGGATTTAATCATACTATGTATAAAAGAAATAAGTTACTCTATGTTTTGAGAATTACCAAAAAAACACGGGCATATAGAAACGTATTTCGCACTTTTGTTATACACTTTCAACAGCCAATAATATGTGCATAAATTAAGATGCGAACATTATGTATAGGACAGTGCCTATACATAAGTGTTTCAAGGCTCATTTGAGCACGATGGTAATTCCATGAAGGTCGTGAATGTAATCGTGAATTTCTATAATGCATTCTTTTTAAAAAACATTCGGAAATAGATACGGCAAGAAAATAAGATTGTACACTCTGCATTGTGCAAATAAATGCTGATCGTTACGGTAATTTCAAACACGATTGCACAAAGGCTTATTGCAAAACATGCAGTACATTATACGAGCCTAAAGAAGACGAATATCATATATGCTACATGAAAAAGAAAATTAAAAAGAAGAAAGATACTGATCCGGTGGTTCATACATGTTACTATGATATCGAGACATACCAAGAAGATAAAGGCTATGATGATAAAGGAAGAAGAATAATAGAATTGCTTCCTTATTTACTGGTATATGCCAGATGATATGCGAAGCGTGTACAGATAAGGAGGTGAGCAGGTATGCTCACATTGTGGTCCAAGAACAAGAACATTTAATAGAGACCGAGAAAACACCTGTAAATCAATTTCTTAGACTTCCTATGGAGTTTTCAGAGAAATCCTAAATCAAGAAGTAATGTCTGCTGCACAAATGGTGGAAAATTTTGATCATCAATCCGTATAGGCATCATTACTGACCCACCATTTCAATTCTTATCAGCAGAAGTCCTTTAAAAGAGCAATAAAAATAATTTCAATGGGATCGAATGGAAATATACACTTCAGGGAACAATGCCTTTCACACCATGTGCATTGAAAAGCTTGCCAAATGCATGGGTGTTAGTGAAAAAGACAATTCCAAGGGTTTTTACCTACGTCATACATTTTTAAATGCAAGAACATTGAATATAATAGGACCTATTCCTGATAAGAAATTCTTCGAAGTAGATAAAATGTTAACAGATGAAAAGCTAGAATTTGAAGAGTACTATAATGAGTTTATAGGTAAAGAACATATTTTTTAAGAATGTGAAAAGTACTACATTCAATGTGTTAATGTACTTAGAAAATGTTTTTTTGAGAAGTTTGAGGTAGTTCATTAAAGAATTGAATAGATTGTCTAGATAACAACACAACAATTGCACCTTTATGCTTTACACTTTAGAAAAATCTGTTTATGCCCGATGAAAAAATTACTATTCTAGGTCGAGAGAACCCTAAACCTTGTCACCTACGAAGCATTCGCTGGCTCATTATCAAGAAAAATTGAACCAATATAGACATACAGGCATGCTCGTAACAGGGGCGAAAAAGGGTTCAAAATAAAAATCAATGGCTCTACCCTGATGGGTTCGGGTACATAAATGGCGTGAAAACGGCATTTTTTGTATCATGGTTGTGCATGGCATGAAAATAAAAACTGTAATAAAGGAAAAGGTACACTCCATGACGTATCGACTATAGACCGTTACACTCTCACCATGAAACAAGAAAACATGTATAAAAAAAATGGATTTAATGTCATCCGCATATGGGAATGTGAATGTAAAATGCAAAAAAAAAAAATAATTCAAGATCCTGACAATATGTATAAAAACATAAGTATTAAGGATTATATTCAGAGTATAAGCAATGATGTTGTTAACAACGGACTTATAATAGACAATTCATTGTTTGGAGGTCGTACTGAACCCTTCGTTCATTACTATCCTCCAACTAAAGGACAGGAGATCATGTATTTAGACTATACATCACTTTATCCTTATGTACAGAAGCGAATGAAGTATCCTTGTGGTCCACCTGAAAAACTAGTTGGTGATAAAGTACCAGTCAATAATTTGTTCATTTTTTTTTCACTGTCGTTGCTGGTTTTGCTTTATGTCTAAATTTTTTATTTATGTCTAAATTTTATATATTTATTTGTTGTTGTTGTTGTTGCTGCTGCTGCTTCCTTTATTGCTGACGTTACTATATTTCTTAATGGATTACATGTCGGCTTTTCGAATCATTCCAAGAACTCGATCCAAATTCCACGAAATAATTTCAGAAAATTTTTGAAGTTTGTTCGTTTTAAAGAGAAGGAGTTTATTAAGGATAGTGTGAACCGTCTTTAAAAATAAAAACAGTAGGCCATCAGGAACCACCAAAAATGATCACCGAAGACGATCTCTGACTTTCGAGGAAAAACTTTAAAGGTCTTGTCGTCTTCAGAGAAAAGAAGGTCGTCGAACTTGATATAAACAATAATCAAGAAAAAAACACCATGGAATTGAGGTTATTGCAAAATATTGCCTCAATTCTCTTGGGGAAATTTGGCACCAAAACGCCTACAAAGGAGCAGATGTAGTTGTACTAGTGATAAACAAGTATGGAAACTAATCAACCAATGCGACAATGAAAGTCACTAGTGTTATTCCAATTAGGCTGTAATTGATGTACAGTGTCAAAAATGCAACTAGCGAACGCATTACAACTGCACAAATTTCCTAGCGCTCGTTACGACTGATAGCACGTATAAAATTATAACTAGCTAATTACACAAAGTCAAAACCACAGGGCAGGTGTACCGCGATACGATTCTTGTATTTTTGATCGGCTGGGATGAAACGATGAAGTTATTGAAACAGGAAACTTTTTAGCTGTGAACTAACAGATAAATAGCCAGAATCGTCTGAGGCTACGCTGCATTCCTTTGTGTGTATGACCTAAGTACTTATCTGTTGTTTAAATAAGAACTGCCGAATGGAAATATAAAAATATATTTAAGCCAAACACTTACCAATCAATAAAGATACAAAAGGATACTATTATTTATAAAAATTGTGTGAACCTTAATAATAGTTAACTAAAACAATAGTTAGGTCCACGATGAGTCATGTACAATGATATCAAAAACCATGATGTTACAGTGAACAATGAATGAAATACAATTTGATAATGTTGATCAAGAAGCATGACGATACGATATTACCTCATAAAAAAGTGACGAATAGACGAGTCACCAGAATCTAATGCTAATTTACACGAAGTAACAGAGAGGTATTTATGTTGTCTAATATACTTTTCAGCCTGGAAACATCGGAGGGGTAGTATTGTTCTGTACTAACAATGGTCCAACACACACCGATAAGCGAGATCTTTATTAAATTCATGCCGCACCGCCATCATATGGTTATCCTATAGGCACATAATTTCCATTTGAAATATTACAAATATTTATCTATGTCTAATGTATAATGTTTAATGTTTTCCATGTGCAAAAATATTCTGAATAAAAAATGAATAAGTAATTGTTTTTATTAACCTTTACATAAAATAATTTTCATGTTTCGTTGATTTGCATTTCTGAAAGGGGGCGGAGCCTAAAAAGAGATAAAAACCTAAAATATTCAGGTTTTACTGATTGCGTAAGTTGTGTGATGTGTGTGGTGTGGGGGTTGTTGTGGGTGCGTTGTGGTGTCAGTTTATCTTAGTTCATTACAATAGTTAGGCTAGGATACGTTAATTTTTGTTAAATTTACGTGTTAATGTAAAATTAACCATTGATATCTTAGAGACATGCTTTGAAAAAGTTTGGTGAATAGTACGTTTTGTAATGTAAGGTTAGTTAAGCTTACTGTTGCCAATATTGGATCTTGTTAAGGTTAAACAGGTGTATCGAGCTTACGTATGTCAGGTTATCGTGTACATTATTTTTTCTTAGTCATGATTAGCTTATTAGCATTAGGGACACCTATACGTAGATATAGTCTTGCATCAGTATGATAATTAACCTATGTTGTGATAAATTTTAGTTTAAATGGGCTTACTGTGGTTCAGTGATACGATAACTTAATATGTAGATGTATCGCTTCAAAAAGTAAGAAAGGCCACGTTTCATGTAATGTTAGTTTCTTTACTTGTGTTAAGTGTGGACTTTGTTAATTTTAACAGTTAATTCAGGTTCTTAAGGTGGTGTCTTTGTACATTATTTCTTAGTTCAGATGATGTTATGTAGCTTTATTAATGTAAACTTTGTTACGTTAGCATATATTGCTTGATGTTTGTATAATAAATAAGATTCATTGTTAGTTTTATCCAAAATGATACTCGAGAAATGACTATTGAGATCAATAGATCAATAGATCAATAGATCACAACTTGACTGGAGGGTGGTTGGATGGATGGTGGTTTGATTAGTGATTTACTGCTTCAGGGTATGTAAAAAGTTACATTTTAGTTAAAACAATTTGACCTTAATCAATGAGATAAAGATTCACAGATTGGTTAGGAGGAGTTGATAGTGTTTTTATTAGTTTGATTTACTGCTTAGGTTATGTAAAATACGATACAATTTAGTAAAAATTTGACCTTAATGAATAGATCAATAGATCAAGATGACAGGAAGGTAGATGGATGGTTTTTGATTTAGTGATTTACTGCTAGGGTATGTAAAACGTTAAAATTTGTAAGTTATAACAAAAAAATGTAAGAAATTTTAACAAAACAAAAACGTTTTTTAAAGAAATAAAAATAAATAAAATAAATGTGATGATAGAAAAAAAAAAAAAAATTAAAAATTAAAAAAATTAAACACCAAGTAGATATAAATGGTACAAAATAAAACTTATATAAAAAAGTTTAGGAAAATAAATTAAATAAAAAAATTAAAAAATAAAAATGAAAATAAAGCAAATAAACACAAAGTATATGTGCCCATAAACCTTATATAACAAAAATTAAACAAAGTATAAATCTAAAATAAACACTTATATAAAAAATATAGAAAATAAAAATTTTAAAAAAAAATAAAAAAAAAATTAAACACAAAGTATAAAGCAAAATAAAACATTAAAAATAAAGTTAGAAAATAAATGTTAAAAATAAAAAAATAAAAAAATAACAAAAAAAAAATAATAAAATAAACACAAAGTATAAATGTAAAATTAAAAATTATAAAAAAAAATAGTAAGACACGTGAGTCGGAATCTTAATATTAGGAAAAAATGATATTAGAACGTTTATAAAAAAGAAAATGAATTTTGAAAAATAGAAATGTTAGTCTTAAACGTTTAGAAAATAAAGGTTATCTTGCAAGATGCAATGCAATAACGATATGTACATGCCTTAGAACAGAAGCAGATATGTAAACAGTAATGATCTTGTATTATAAATGGATGTTTACTATGTCGGCAACGCACCGGCTCCAGCACGGTGCCGGTACCAACTCTGAATCCTCTCAGACTCCTCTCAATCTTCTTCTTTCTCCTCCTCTCCTCCTCTTCCTCTTCCTTCTTCCTTCTTCTTCTTCTTTCCCTTCTGGTCACCCTATGCATTTCTCTTCCTTTTTTTCTTTTTGTCAAACTGAGAGACCCACCCCGTGGGTCCGCTGGACTCAGAAAGCCGAAATCCGTTGTCCAACTCCGTCTCCGTCTTCCGACTCCGACTCCTCAACCCAGCCTCAAAGTTTCAGTCTTCTACGATCATTTTTAAATTTTTAAGGGGCAGCGTCCCCCTACGGGGACGCAGAGGAACGTATCCTCTCTCCGACGAGATATACGTCATCATATTAACTCACATCCAATTTCATTCGCGATACGTAAGCCTAACAGGGTTTTCAGACGAATTTGACTTTGGCGCTAGAGGGCAGCACCCCTTAGGGGTGACCTACGGTCACCCAAAACTCGCCTGTGATCAGTTTATCACACACAATAAGCACATACCCAAGGTTGAAGCAAATATCTCTATTCTTCCCTCAGCGAAAAGGCGTTGGTCTCGGGGGATGGTCCTATTACATTTACAGCGATTAAGTCGCAGTTAATTTTGTATAATCTTACTCTTTCTTCTTCTGCACTTAACATTTCCTTCTCTGTATACCTCCAACCAACCAGAGCTACGTAGAAGCGATTTAGAAGATTCAGAGTTTAGTGTAGGGTGTTAATCGACCTCACGGATAAATCGAATTGGAAACCATTCAAAAAAATGATCTATCGATCATTTTTAAACCCTTTCTAGGAACCAAAAAAAGCCCCCCTTTGGGGGGCTCCGCCCCAACTTCAGGGGCTAATAATCCTTGAGTTTCAGCTCAGACCTCGGAAGTCAGGTCTTCCAGCACCCTTAAATCTGGTCTCACCGAACCTCAAAAACCACTAGGTTTGACTTATCAACGAATCAAAATTCTGATAGAATGATTGAAATTTCCAATGTCAGTTTTGACATGATTGGAATTTCCAAAACCTTCGAAAATGGTTTTCAGTCTTCTGCCTTTCGGCCATAATCCATGTTGATTTCAGTATTGCAGGGCTGCCATATGGGGAAATCCCCAAAAATCTCATCCCGAGTTGGGATCGACCGATAATTATGAATAAACGTTAAAAAACAGGTAGCTAAAAAAAGTAGCTAAAAATGCTAAAAACGTGTTCAACAATATGCGAAGTTAGGTTACCCTTTTAGGAACAAAAAGCCCACTCTGGGGGCTCTGCCTATTTTGGGAGGTTAAGCCTCCGGCTAAAGGAATACATAGTAGGTTGTAATACCAGCATATATAAAGATTGGAGGAGTCTAGTATATATATACATATGTCTACTCGGCAATTTCCTGCTGTAGTTTGTGCACCCTATATATACTACTATATTAATTATTATATTATTATTTTTTTATTTATTAGATATTTATTATATAATTATTAATTCATATATTATATTATAATTATATTTTATATTTATTATTATTATATATATTATTCATATATATATATTTAATAATTATTATTATTAAAGCGTCATATAAAATACATATATTAATTATTATATTATTTATATGATAATTAATATTATTATATTATATATATTTATAATTATAATTATTATATTATATTTATTTTATATTGTTATATTATTATATTAATAAATTATCTATATATTTATATTATTTATATTTTATATTATATTATATAATTATAAATATATTATAATTAATTTAATTATATTTATAATATATTAATAAATTATTTAATAATTATTATAGGATAATATTTAAGTTTTGTAGAACTTATATTATTTTATTATTTTTATTTTTGATATTCATTTATTAATATTATTATTATTATTATAATATTAATTATTCAATATACAACTGTAATCTATATTATCACATCAACAGCTTCACCAAAAGATAAACCCAATGAATTTTCCATATTATCTATAATAATATAACCTATAATTTTATTAGACAAAATGTTTAATTGACAATAATAATAATGGGAATTAAATACTATAGAAAAAAAAATTAAAAAAAAGAAAAAAAAAAAAAAAACGCTACTGCCGATCAGTAATTTTTTGGTAGCAAGATATACAATGTACATGGTACATTTTTACACATTTTTATCCGCCTTTAATCCACGAACCTTATAAATTCTGTCCGTTTCCTGCTGCCGCCGCACGAGATCGTGGTTAACTTTTAAACTTTACAGTTTTATATTATATTTATCCTTATATTTATCCTTATGATTCCCTTTATAGTACTCGATAACATAACTTTTTATAATTATATTATATAATTATTTTTATATCTTCTCTACGTTTTTCACAATATTAACTCGCTCTCCTCTCTCTTCTCTCATTCTCTCTGCCATTCATTCATATTCATCTAACTCTCATTCTCTCTATATCTTGACTTCTCCCACTCTACCTCCTTCTCTTCTCTCTGCTATCTTACTCTTCTACTCTTCATCTCATCTCTAATCCTCTCTCTCTCTCTCTCTCTCCTCTCTTCTTCTCTCTCTCTCTTCATCTCTTACTCTCTCTCTTCCTCTACTCTCCTCTCTCTCTCTCTCTCTCTTACTCTCTCTCCATGATCCTACTGCTTCTATATTTTCTTCTCCTCTCTCTCTTTCTCTTTCTCTTCTTTTCATTTCTCTCTCTTCTATCTATTCTATCTATATCTATATCTTATCTTCATATCTATCTATCATCTCCTCTATATCGTACTCGCTTCTCTTCTCTCTTCTCTCCTCTTCATCTTCTCATCTTCTCTCTCTCTCATCTCTCTGAGATGTAGACTCTTCTCCGTTACTCTCCTCTCTTTCTCTACTCTTCTCTCCTCTTTCTCTCTCTCTCTCTCTCTCTCTCTCTCTCTTCTCTCTTCATCTCTCTCCTCTTCTCATCTCTCTATCTCCTCTCTCTTCTCTCTCTCTCTCATTCTCTGCTCTCTCTCTCTCTTGCATCTCTCTCTCTCTCTCTACTTCCTCTCTCTCTCTCTATCTCTCTCTCTCTCTCTCTCTTCTCTCTCTCTTCCTCCTCTTCTCTCTCTCTCTCTCTGCTCTCTCTCTCTCTACTCTCTCTTCGTCTCTCTGCTCACTTCTCTCATTTCTTGATTTACTCTTCTATTTTCTTCTTCTCTCTCATCTCTATTTTCTCTCTCTTTCTCTTTCTCTCTCTCTCTCACCTCTCTCTCTCTCTCTCTCTCCTTCTATCTCTCTCTTACTCTACTCTACTCTCTCTCTCATACTCTTCTCTCAATCTATCTCTCTCTATCTTATCACTCTCTCTCTTCTCTCTTTCTCTCTCTCTCTCTCTCTCGGATTCTCTCTCTCCTCTCTCTCTCTCTCTCTCTCTCTCTCTCTTCTCCCTCTCTCTCTCACTCTCCCGCTCTCTCTCTCTTTCTCTTCCTTTTGTGTCTCTACTCTCTCTCTCTCCTCTCTTTCTCTCTCTCTCTCTCTCTCTCTCTCTCTCTTCACTTACTCTCTCTCTCTTCTTCTCTCTCTCAATCTCCCTCTCTCTCTCTCTCTCTCTCTCTCTCCGTTACTCTCTTCTCTCTCTTCTCTCTCTTCTCTCTCTCCTTCTCCTCTCCCTACTTGCCTTCCTCTCTTAACTCTCTCTCCTCTCTTTCTTATCTTCTCTCTCCTCTCATCCTTCACTCATCTCTCTCTGCTCTCTCTCTCTCTCTGCTACTTCTCTCTCTCTCTATGACTCTCTCTCTTTCTTTCTCTTTCATCTTTCTCCTTTCTTTCTCTCTCGTCTCTCCTTCTCTCTCTCTCTCTCTGCTCTCCTCTTCATCTTCTCTCCTCTCCTCTTCTCTCTCTCATCTCTCTCTCCTCTCTCTCTCACTCTCTCTCTCCCTCTCTCTCTCTCTCTGCTCTCCTCCTCTCTCTTCTCTCTCTCTTCTCTCTCTCTCTCGCTCCCTCTACCCCTATCTATCTATCTTCTCTTCTTTTTCGTCTCGCTCTCTCTCTCTCTCCTCATACTCTCCTCTCTAGCTTCCTTTACTTTTGGTTGCTCTCTCTGTTCTCTCTCTCTCTCTGCTCTCTCTCTCTCTCTCCTCTCTCTCTCCTCCTCCTCTCTCCTCTGCTCTCTCTCTCTCTCTCTTCCTTTATCTCTCTCTCTCTCTCTCTCTCTCTCTCTCTCTCTCCTCTCTCTCTCTCTCTCTCTCTCTCCTCTCTCTCTTCTCTCGTCTCTTGCTCTCCTTCTCTCTCGCTATCAACATCTCGTCTTTACCCTCTGCCTCCCGCTCGCCGTCCTCCTCTCCTCTCAAACTCTCTTCACGCTCTTCTCTTCTCTTCATCTTCTCTCTCTCCTCTCCTTCTCGTATCCGCCCCTCTCGCATCTCTCTGCTCTTCCCAAATATCGCCTCTCCACGGATGTTATAGAGACTCCCTCCGTAAATGTCTTGCCGTTCAGCACTTTTAAAAAATGTATATCCTTCCCGGGGCTCCACTAAAAGAACTCTCAGAACAACCGACTTTGCACTTTGAAGTACAGTTCCGCACATATCGTCACTTATAAACTGGTTTTCCATTTATAATTTACATATCTTGTCTTCTTTCAAGGGTATGAGTACCTACTCGCATAATACTTTTCTATTTTCAATTACGTATATGCTTACTATAATCACTCATCTGAAAGAACAACTTATAACCCTGAGGTACTCAATCTATTTAGACTTCCCTACTTTCTAGCTTCTTATAGAGCACTAGTTTCACATACCCAAGTTACTTATCCTCCTGTTGCCCAATCTTATTCACAACCTCCTGCCTAGATATGTCTTTGACCTATTTCTGACTCTTCCCAGACCTCAATTTCAAATGGACGAAATGAAAACAAATTTTCGTAACAACTCTGCAACAATGAAGTAAATCCTCTCTCTTATCAAATGAGCTAGTTTTTCTAACATAAATGCCTTTAATTTTTATAAAAGTAAGTATCAACATAAGAAGCCTTTCAAAACCAGTTGGTTGAAGACCTATCCCAACCTGTCTTTCATCCCTTGAGTCTTAAATCTTCAACACTTGTATCTGTCCTACCCAGAAACCTTCTCTAAAAAAACTCCCTGATTAACATAAGACCTTTATGCCCTCTCGGATTATGATATATTCCATGTTTGCAACGTAACTGAAAAAAAGTAGTTAGAAGAGGTTACTCCAGTCGGTAGTGTTTATCTTGAAAAAGTGTCTTAAGCAATAGGATAATTTTCTCAGTCATTAACTCTGACATCGAGCTCTTGGACGTGAACTTTGTTAAAGTGAGGGTATCCATAACAATTAACTATTAGGGTTTATAGCCACCACAAGGGACTATAAGTAGGTGTAACTTATACAAAGAACCGTATGAACTATTGCATTTCTACAGCTAGATACATTGCGTGATCTCCTGTATAATAGCTGGTGAACTTTAACATTGACGTATTCTAGCAGTAAGATCATTCTGTGGAAAAGAATTGCAATTTGACACACGAACGTATCAAAACGGCTACGCTAAACTAGTATACAAAAATACAACGGCCAAGTTCTAAAAATGAACCTCAATAACGCCCACAATCATCATTGACCACTTATGGTGCAATAATGTGGCACAAGCTAAAATCCTGTTAGACTACACGGCTGAACCTCTAGACCAACTACCCATGGCATCCTGACATTTGAATCTTCTACTGTTCCCCTAGTGCAACAGAAAATTGAATATAGGCAAATATCAGAAGACCGTAAACAAACATTCCTACGCCAAATAAAAAAATACAGACTTCTCCTTTGCTCTCAACGATAATTCTCCTCATTCAGATGAAAAATACAAAGATTTAGCTCCCTTCTTAGACACGATATGATAAAAAAACTTTCCAAATAAAACAACAAACAATTCTCATGAAAAGAGGTCAAATTGAATAAATGGGCTGACTAAGCATACTAACCTCATTAGACAAAAAACAAACAACCTACAGAAAAGTGCTAAGCTGTGAGGGACATAAATATACCAAATGCATGTTTTACAGCAGAATACTCCTATCACTCTTAAAAAACTAAATAAGAAAGATCCAAACTAGTTTCTTGCTGATAATATCAACCGACTCGATCCACCCGAACGTTCGCAATGGAGCATATCATTAACTACATTCTAAACCGACACGCAATTAAACTACTAAAACAAAAAATAGAACATATTAAAAATAAGGTGAATGATACCTCTAGTCACGAATTAAGGCAACCATTAGCCTAAGAATTGAACTCCTACGTGACACCGTAGGTGGGCAGCTTATAGCAGCCGAAGTTCCAGAAACAGAGAGAGTCTTTTTACCGACTATTTAAGACCACACGAAGGGCTGAAGCTTTGCATTCGAAAGAATATCAACTTCTGACGTTGAGTGTGTTATAAAATGGTGTCTCATATGAATAGAAGCTCTGACCTTCAGAGTGTTTCCACGAACTGGAATACAAATCACTGACAAAAAAGAAATCTCACAATTTTAGACCTCTTCTATAATCGATTATCAATTGACTTACATGAATTACTGATCACAAACTTGAGCTGTAAAAATTAGCAAAGTTATCCCTGTTCCCTAAGAGCTCTGACACCTTCCGTCCGAAAAATCTCTCGTCGATTCTGCAATACCTACATACAACTGGGTATAAAATCTTATGGAAAAATTAGGTCCATGCTAACTTTACTAATTACCTGCATTGTAAATGCGGCTTCTCTCTCAAAAATTCAGTTTGGCATTCCCAAAAAACCGCAAACACAGAGGATCTCTGATTATTACTAATCTTACTGAAAAACCATTACACAAAGCACTAAATTGAAAAAACAGTAACAATGTCCCTGACTGCTTTAACTGCTTAGATTTCTCGAAAGCATTCTGACCAAGTATAGTTCTGCGCACAAACTCACTCTATTTAGAACATACATTAGAGAGTAGGTTCTTGGTATCATAAAAAAGGATTCACTACAATGGTTTCAGTTACCAATTACTTTATCCAGATTAATCACCGAACACAAAGTATTCAGTCTGCGGGAGACACAATCAATCCCCACTATCGCCTTCACATTTTCCCACAGTGTTCCCTCAGTGGGTCCATATTGGGCCACTATTCTTTAAAATATATATAAAATGACTTCAGACAATTATGTCACAATTCAATACACTCTAAGTATGCTGATGACACAGCATACTTACATATCACAGGACCGTTAATATGAGAACCACTAACGACGAGAATAATAATGAACTTAAAAAATTAGATAACATGGGTAAGAGGCAAACGAGACTCTCCCTAAGATCTAGCAAAAAAACAAATACCTAGTAATAACGCAAATCGCCACACCCTAATCTCAACTAAATGTAGAGCAAAAGAAATATAATTTATGAGAGATCGGCTCTTCGTCTTGCCAAGGTACTGTGGCCATTTCCTTGACGTACAGCTTTCTTTCATAGATCACATACAATGAGTCTCAATTAGCAGAATATCCTATGCTAACTATGCACTCTTAAAGATAAGGAATTTTGTTCCAAAAACAATTCCTAAAAAAAACCTTTACTATAGTCTTGTTTATCCACATCACTACTCTATTTCGACTAACAGGTAGGAGTTGTCAAGGTGAATAACCTGCTACAAAACCTTCGAATGTTATGCATAAAAAAATAATGTGTGTCGCTGTAACTCATTAGGGTGCCTGACGTAAACACTACCTGAACAACAGCAATCCTCACTAGTTCAAAATTCCTCTTGACTAAACTTGAGCGAACGACATTTACACCACTCCACTGGTAGTAGTAAATCATATCTGTTAAATACACTACAATAAAGGAAGCTGGCAATATGATCTTATTGGCACACCACATAATTAGTACAGAACCAACGTTAAGGAACAAACAATCTCCGTAGCTCATAGAGACCCAGACCCCTCAACCATAGGTCAGGAATTCCACCTTAACGAAATCCTGAAGAGCGCGCATCTCATAAAAGGCCAAAAGGGCTAACTAGAATTGTAGGAATACATCTCCCCATAAAATGTTTAACAGTGAACACTCAAACATTGTTCGACTTCGTAGAAATATCAGAAAAACTTCTGATAATCAAATATAACGAGGGCATTTCCTACCACGTATAAGTCCTATTCTACAACAGTTGTTAGCGATCGATTCCTATAGCTATTTTTTATTTTATTATGTATATTATTAATTTTATTGTATTATTACTTAAAAATTATAATATCAACCATTTTTACTTATTATTATTATTATTATTATTGTCACTACTATTAATGATTATTTTTTATTATTCATATTATCATTATCATTCTTGTTATCCGTTTATTATATTATATTATTATTATTATATTATTATTATTATGAATTATGTATTTATATATTATTACTATTTTATTATTTATTGATTAGTTATTATATATTATTATTATTGATTCATTATAATTATTATTATTTTTATTATTATCGACGTCAATTATTAATTTTATTCTTTCCTTATTTCCACTCTTTATTATTTTATTCACAGTTGAAACTATTATTTTTATATATTACTATTTAATATTACTATATATAAATTTTATTATGTATTTTATATTATTATTGATTCATTTATTCAAATTAGTTTATTATTATTATTATATTATATTAATGACTATTTATTATTATTATTATTATTTCATTATGATTGGTATCATTTTTTTTATTATTATTATTATTATTAATATATTATTTATTGTGATCACTATATATATTAATATAGTTTCTATTATGTTATTATTATATTATTATTATTATATTGATTATATATTATTATTATAATATGATATTATTATTATTATTTATTGATTTTTTATTATCAGTTTAATTTACTCTAGTTTTTATTTTATTAATTATTATTATTATTATATTGTTATATATTATTGATTTATTATAGATTATTATTATTATTATTTTTATTATTATTATTATTATTATTATTTATATTATAAATATATATTGATTTATTATTAATATTAGTGATATAGTATTATTATTATTATTATTATTAATTAAGATTATATTATTATTACTATTGTAATTATTATTATTATTATTGATTATTATTCATTATTATTATGATTATTATTAGTTTATTATTATTTTATATTATCTGATTATTATTATTAATATTATATATATTATTCATTATTATTATCTCTGATCCCGAATGCTTACTTTTGATTCCATCCAGAAACCCTATTAATTATTATTTATTAGTATGTATATTATTATTATATTATCATATATATTATTATTTATATTGATTATTATTATTATTATTATTATTATTATTAGTATTGTATTTTTAGGTTTTCTAATACCACTTTGCAGTATAGCCTATTGAGATAGAAGGTGTGGGTTGAAATGTTTCTTCATTCACGCAATATGTTAGCTTTATGTATAGTGTGTTACTACGATATTACTATTATTAATGATTAAATTGTTCAGTAACATTCCCTTCATAATATTGACTAAATTATTAATACTATTAATTCTTTTATTATACTTTATATTAGTTATTGCTTTTATTATTACTAGATCTTTATTATTTATGTATTATTATTATTATTATATTCATTATTATTATTAAATTTAATTGTAACTATTAGTATTTATTTAATTATATAAATATTATAATTATATATTATTATTAATTATTATTATTTTATTATTATGAATAATTATTATTTTATCTAATTATTATTTTATATATTAGTATTATTATTTTTTATTAATTACATTAATATTATTATTATTATTATATTATATTTATTATGATATAATTATATTATTATTATTATTAATTAATTATATATTATATTTTATTAATTATAATATTATTTATTACTATTTGATTACACTTATTATCGCTATTAGTTAATAAATATTAGTATATTATTATTATTAGTATCAATATTGATATATTATTAGATATTATTGATTATTAATTATATTGTTAATTTTATTATTAGTATTATTATTATTATTATTCACTTATTATTTATTATTAATTAACTTATTATGTTGTTGATAAATTCGAAGTTCAAAATTGATCTGTAGAATTAAATCTAATTTGCGAAGTACGTAACGAATGATCATTAATGATTATTATATTAAAGATTATTATTTAATTACTATTATCTATTATATTTTTATTATTATATATTATTAATTTGTATCAAATTATTGATTATTGATAATTATTATTAATTATAAAATAGGTTATATAATTCGTAGGGTATCGAAAAAAAGTGCATTATTATCATATTACCTCTAGTATAATATTATTATTATATTAATTATGTATATTATATTAATTAGTTAATATTATTTATTATTATTTTATTTTAAAATTATTATTATATTATGTAATTATTATTATTATATTATTATTATTGTATATATTATTATTATATGAATTATTATTAATAGTTATTATTATTATTATTATTATTATTATTAATTATTAATTATTATTATTATTATTATTCATTATTATTATATGACAAATTATTATTTTCTCTCTGCTATGTTTTATTTTGTATGTTAAATATATTTACGAATCCAGTATATTTACATATTACCTTACTTATTTCTCCTTTAATATTTATAATGATCCCGAGTTCGTCCTTCATACTACTAATACTGTTAGCTTTAGTGTTAGTGTTTTTACTGCTATTATTTTGTTATGTAATATTATGTTATTAACATTTGAATCAATAATATTTTATAATTATTAAAATACAACTATTATAACTTATATAATAATTAGTATTTATTATTGCTAAATTTATTATATACAAAATCTTTAAAATTATTATTATTAATAGTTTTTATATTATTATTATTTATTATTATTATATTATTATTATTAAGTTAATATTATTTAATTATAATTATTATTATTATATTATTAATATTATTTTAATATATGAATAATTATTTTATTATTATTGATTATTACTATATATTATTTTTTATATTATTCATTATATTATATTTTATTAATTATTATTATTATTATATTATTATTATATTATTTATTAATTAAATATTATAATGTATATTATATTTATTATTGCTTTAGGTTTGTTAAGAAATGAAAGAGTACTATGATCATTTCCTACACTTATTTTTGAGGGTTATAAAAATTTTATTATTTTTATTAATTATTATCTTATTATTTATTATTATTATTAATTATTATTTATTGTATTTATATTATATATTATTATATTATTATATTATTATTATTATTATATTATTGATTATTATTGATTATTAATTATTATTATTATATTTGCATATTTATTTATATTATTATTATTACTATATTATCTGTTTTTATTTATTATAGAATCTACTATTTTTATTATTAAAATTATTATTATATTATTATAGTATTATTATTATTATATTATTCATTATTATTATTTCATTATTAATTATAATATTATTATAAATAATTTTCGTGTTTCGCATTTGAAAGTGACGTAATCTTTGTCAGCGAAATAAATTCCTTCCAATATTAAATCAAGATTATTTAATATAACGTCATCGTTATATTGATATTATTATTCATCGTATTATTATTAAATATATTATTATTTATTGTTATTTATTATTATGTAAAGTGCGATGATTATTATTATTATTATTATTCATTATATTCCGAATGAATAATTATTATTATTTTTCTTTTTTATTATTACAAAATGTATTATTATTTTTATTTTACATATTTAAACATTTTACTATTATATTAGTTATTTTATTATTGAATTAAAGCATTGATTCAGTTATTTATTATTATTATGTATTATTGATATTATTATTATTTATTATTATTATTATTATTATTGATTATTATTATTATTATTATTATTATTATTATTATTATTATTATTATTATTATTTTTATTTTACGAAAAAAATTCGTTATCGCTCATTATTATTATTATAGCTTATTAATTTTGATTATAATATCTTTTTAAGTTTTCTTTTATATATTGATTTTTTTATTATTATTATTATTATTATTATTATTATTATTATTTTTATTATTATTATTATTATTATTATTATTATTATTATTATTATTATTATTATTATTATTATTATTATTATTTATTATTATTATTATTATTATTATTATTATATATTATTAATTGTAATTATTATATGATTATTTATATTATATATTATTATATTATATTATTATTATTATTATTATTATTATTATTATTATTATTATTAGAAGGAAAAATGTAGATTTAACTCGAGCGAAATTGGAGGAACGTGCTCGGGTTTCAGAATGAGCAAACCATTCAGTGAAGATGATCTTTTGGCTGCAACTGCCACCGTTGGACCTATTTCAGTGGCAATTGACGCAAGATCTTATTCTTTTGCACATTACGAGGGTGGAGTTTATTATGAGCCACGCTGCTCCCAAACTTTTGTCGATCATGCAGTTCTAGTTGTTGGATATGGTACTGATAATGGAAAAGATTACTGGTTGGTTAAGAACTCTTGGGGAACTAGTTGGGGAATGGATGGGTATATCATGATGTCTCGCAACAGAAACAATAACTGTGGCATTGCAACACAACCATCATATCCATTAGTAAATTAAACATAATTAATTTATAAGACAATATATAATTTGTAGAAATGTTAAAAAAAATAGCAGTTAAAGTATATAATTAAATTAACAAATATATATGCCTTATATTATTTACTTACTGTACGTCTGTACCTACTATAAAAAAACATTAAACGTTGTGTAAAATATAATGTACCTCGTTATAAGTGAGTTTCCTTTAGCTCCTTCCTTACGTGATTGACAAGAGAAAAAAAAGAGAAGAATTTACATTGAAGGTTAAAAGCTACATAGTTTTTGAAAATAAAAGATAGAGCTTGATAATTATAGGTTAGATTAATTTACTATGGTAGAATATCTTGAATTTTTCTACTGTTCATCAATTATCTCCTATTTGTCACTTTGTCTCCTGTACACTCTTGTACTGACGATTCCCCACTCTATTAATCCTGTCATTTTGAAAGACTACCCTTTCAACAGAAAATAGTTAATGCAAGGATTGTGGCCTCGGGGCAACTGAGCTTTGATCTCTCTCAGGTATATCTAGTTGGGGCAAAGAAAGAATGGTTATTTCATTGTCTCAAAAAACCAAGTTATTTCATCTACATAAGTGACATAATCTTCCACACAATTACAACCTTTTCGAAAATACATAACTCAAATCTTCGTCTGTCCTTAATATTCTTGGTATTTCTACTTCTTCAAATCTTTTTAGAAAGAATTATATTATATTTTAAGCAATCCTAAAAGAAGTTAGGTGATCTGAAGAACCCTAAGAACTTCTCACAAACTTAGTTGTTGGCACCCTGTAAAGATGTTGTTCGCCCCTGTGTGGAATATGCATCCCATATCTGGGAGTAGTAGTACCACACATGCTGCACTTCTTGATAAGGTGGAGTCTTGGACTATTCGTCTTCTTAACTCTCCTAATCTCCCTAACTCTCTCCTCAATCTCCTTTTAGGAGTCAAACAGTTAAATCATTCTCCTTATACTATCGCTATTACAATGTTCTCTCTCATTCTCTCTCTCCTCTCTCATCTCTCTCTCCTCTTCTCTCTCTCGTCTGCTCTCTCTCTCTCTCTCATCTCTCTAATATCATTCAATCTCTTTCTCTTTCCTGTTCTTTCTTTCTTTCTTTTCTTTCTTTTTCTTCTCTTTTCTTTCTTTCTTTCTTTCTTTCTTTCTAATCATTTTACTTATCTTTCTTTTTCTACTTCTTTCTTCCTTTCTTTCTTTCTCTCTCATGCTCTCTTCTCTCTCTCTCTACTCTCTCTCTCTCCTCTCCTCTCTCTCTCTATGCAATCTCTTTCTCTCTCTCTTCCTCTGCTTTTGCAATGGACATTGCATCGTTTGACTCTCCTAGTCGAGAGCCGTCCTCCTTTTAAGGAGAGCTCTAATGTGACTTGCCTTTCTGCACATCTAACATCCCCTTTTCTTCCGGAACTCTTATGACCACCAGACTTGACAAACAGCTATAGCTCAATCTTATCTGCATCACACTGTGGCAAAGTTTGGACCACTTCCTTTGAAAGCTTTCCTTGATTTCGCATTTTCAATTGCAGTGCATAAGGGAATGTCAGTCTTTAATTTGAGCTTTGTTTCTAAATTTTTCCCAACCCTGGTGGAATTAACTGGGAACTGGGACATCAGGTTTTACCCGCCCTGGGACATATTAACCGGGATATCAGCTTTTTTTACCCGCCGGAGGTGACATGAAAGTTAGAAATATAATACTGTCATATTTCTTAAAAATCCTACAAAATGATTTAGATAGTGAAAAATATAATTGGCGGTAAGTATGAATAGTTGCTTAATCGCATTAAAATTGGTCACTTCCTTGTGTTGAAGTCAATATAATAATAGATAATACATTAATAATAGTATAATATTTTTTCCTTTGCCTCAATATCTATGTGCATAATCATTTGAAATAAGTTTGAAAAATCGGCGACAAAACCCTTGAACTATTTAGGTTCCTTGCAAACATACTGTAGAAATATTAAAAAAGGACTACTACCGATGTAAATTGGTTCAAGGTGAGTTGAAGGTCTTGAAGGCTGTAGAAATGTCTTTATGGCTTGAACAAACTCCATGATTTTGGTGATAAATGGAAACGAATTTCAATGTCAAGAAGTGTAAGGTACTTAACATTGACATCCAGAAGTGTAAGGTACTTAACATTGACATCAAGAAGTGCAAGGTATTTAACATTGACATTCTCAAATAAGGTTTATAATTGTACATAAATTGAAATAGATCGAGTTTGTTTAGAAAGACTGGAACCTTAGATAGGAAATATAGCTAACAAAATAATGGGTTTAAAAAAACAACGTATTTTATGTGACTAGGGATGTTATAATTGTCATATTATTAATGACCCTATAATAGCCATGTTAGACTATATTTGAATAATGTGCACAAATATCACTCACCTAAGAGCATTTTGACTCTCATCTAAGAATAGAAGGTATATAATTATTATTAAACCAGCGTCCTCCTATATATCGTATGAGAGGCGTATAGCGACTTACAACTATATTAATTAATAATATATATAGATATATTATATTCAGTATTTATTATATTAAGTAGATATTATACTATATTATATTCTTAATCATGATAGGTAAATAATCATATTAAAAGTAAAATTAAAACAATATATTATTAATATTAATTAATGATATTATATATTAATAAGTATACTATATAGTTTGTATACACAATATTTACTTACTTCTAATATGTACTACCTATTTTTTCGCACTCCAAAGACTGGGGGTTATGGTGCGTACTATTAGTTTATCATGAGAATATAGAAAGCAGTAGAAGATATGACTAAAAGTATCCTGAATAAGAAAGCCCAGCCTTACCTAGTAGTAGAGCTCCACCGTCTGTACCATTTAATTAGTTATAAGAACTCGTTCAGCAATCAGATAAATCTACACCGTCACTATTGAGTTTCACGGGAACCGCGACGATATATTACCGAAAGCCCACAACACTTAATGTGTAATGTGCAATGTAAGGGTTACATTCACGTTGGGCTACAAGATATGGGCCATCATACCATACTATCCATCGTCATAGTATTATATACACAACCCCTCAGCCATTCTCTCTAATACTTATATATCGAGCACTTATTTTAATTTACTCGTATAGCACGTTTACTTGCTATAGTATATATATATATATACTATATATATATATATATATCTAGTAGTATTATATGAGGCCCTGATATAGATTAGGCCTATCATAGTGAGGGCCAGACTCCAGATAAGGCGAAGCCCTTGCATGTAATGCTAAAAAAGGCTATAACAGCTACAGGAATTGAATAGACATTCTTTGGGATTCAGCAAGCAATGTTTGAATGGTGGAAACTTAAAAGAAGATGTAGTTAATTCTAAATTATTATAATAACCTTAATCATTACCATTAATCTCTTCTCACATTTATCGTCCTACCTGGATTGGACTTGTACTGACTCATACACTTTTTTTCGGGTTCCTGCGGTTGAGTATCTCAAACACACTCACAGCACTATAAACAATCCGCATTAGAGCCCAGACCGACTAGTCATTGATGCCTTTCCACATGGAACCAAACATCTCAAAGTAACTGTTCCATTTATTATCTTGATTTATCCACTTTCTTAGCCATCGACAAACTCTCTAAATACGTCATATCCTCATTTTTGTCAATTTGCTTCTCAACACCTAACACGCCATAAGATTGTCGCATTCGTGTATATCACATTGACTTTAGATCATACACCTCTTATTCCGAAACCGAATAGTCTCACTACTGATCATTAACACAGGTAACAATCATACCCTCATGTAAGACCCTTAGCGAACTCGAAAGACAGTCCCCTTGTACATCTACGCAACGATTTAATATGCACAGACCAGCAGCCTCTCTCTGCCTCTGTCACAACTTTTCCTGCTACCCCTTTGCATCATTCCGTCCCCCTTTTCAATCCAACATGATATCTAATATTTAAACTCAGACACTTTTCTAGCTGCTCACAATAACATAAGCTTCACAGCTGAAGGTAATGTCCGTCGATCTCAAAACCATAGAACCGTACTCTTATCTGTATTTACTTTCCAACCCCTCCAATTTTTTTTTACAACAACCCTGGCCAAAATCTTCTACCAATCCTGCTCAGAACTCTCTTCAGGATTCACCACACAAGAACCAATCATCCGCTTTACAGCTAGGAATAGTGACCCACGCCTCTCCTCCAACTCCATATTCGCTAAAACCAAATCCCCGCCACCCCCATTTCTAATTCTTCATAACCCCATCCATGATATATATATAAGTAGTGATGGGTGCTTTTGAGCTCGACCAGCCTTTTCGATATGAAAGAATAGAGTTATAGGTCTGAGAACTTGGAATATAATCTATATACGGGATAAGCTCGAATCCGTGGTAAAGTTGTCAAAGTCTGTAGGATGAATATAGAGGGGGGTCACCCCCCGAGAGCGTAGCCGCGAAATATGTCGCTTACGCCCTTGTGGCGGCTTCTGAGAGAGCAAGATTAGGCCTAACAAATTTGGATGTGAGCTATACGATGACGTAATCTCGTCGCAAGACGAGGATTACGTCGAGGCTGCGTGAGAGCGCGCGAGCACATCAAGCCACAGCACACAGCACACACAAGCTACACGCTTCCTCACACATCGTGCCAACAGGGCAACGGACAGCCACACACCATTCACACCCTCACGATAGGGGTGTTCCATATTCGTTATTTTAAGTTAAATATCTATTATTACATCGTGAAGAGTGTTTTTCGAAGGAAACACTCTGAGCTTGGCTGGCACGAGTGGCCCTTCTGGGGTGCGTGTCGGCATGGGCAGCGGATCGCTGGCCGGCAGACGCGTTGGCCACGGAACGGCACTGCGCTAATCTGTGAAGCTGCACCGCACCGCACCGCAGCTGCACCGGGTGGCGCACGCAATTCCGGGACTTCTCATCACTCTGAAAGAGTTTTTTCTTATTATTATTTATGTATTATGTATTATGATTAGTAGTAGTAGTGAAGTAGTATAGTAGTGCAGTAATTGAATAGTAATGAGTGGTAGTAGTAGTAGTAGTAGTAGGTAGTAGTGTAGTAGTGAGTTAGAGTTGATCGCATAAGTGGATAAATTTGGGCGAGAGGGTGGTGTAATGGGGAGGTAACCCTCAGTGATACGAAGGTTACATGTTCTCTCATGGGGTTCACCCCAAGCGGGAACCGTCATGATACGCCCATTAAAGAAAATTCGAAAGTGTTCGTAAGAAGGTTGAAGTTTGGTTGAGAGGATTCAGAAGTAGTAATTTCTAGAAAGACTTGGTTATGGAATGCTGAGGAGTTCGGCTCCGGCAGACCGGTGCTGGGAGCCACTGCGGGGGCTCCAAGTTGAATGAACCAGTCGTAATAAAGCAACATGTTGATGTCCTTATATATGTGTATAAGGCTTGTAGATTTCGAAAATAATGGTCTCAGAACCATCAAGAAAAAAAAATGTTCTTAGCACTTCTTTAATGTTTATAACTTAATACCCGCTTTACATACGCTAAAGCAGTAAATCACTAAATCAAACACATTCCATCTACCTTCCTGTCTATCTGGTGATTTATTGAGCAATTGATTAAGGTCAAATTTTACTAAAATTGTACGTTTTACATATCCTAAAGCGTAATCACCTAAACAAACCACTAATCCCGACCATCCATGAACTTCTGATCATTTCTGTGATCCATTGAGCTATTGATTAAGGTCAAATTTTGAGTATCATTTTGGATATGTTTTACATACCCTAAGGCAGTAAATCACTAAATCAAACCAATCACCAAGCCTCCCTCTGATATCTGTGATCATATTGGATCAATTTGATTAATGGTCAAACATTTGTTAGCTAAAATTGTATACGTTTTAGCCAATACCGCTAAAGCCAGTAAATCAACTAAATCAATACCACTATCCAACCTCCCTCCTGACCATCTGTGATCTATTGATACAGATTTGGATTAAGGTCAAATTTTTGGTAAAATTGTAACGTTTTAAGCTATACCTAAAGCAGTAAATCATTAAATCAAACACTATCCAACCTCCCTCCTGACCCTCGCCGTGATCTATTGATCTAATTGATTAAGGTCAAATTTTTATAAAATTGTAACGTTTTACAGTACCCTAATCAGTAAATCAGCTAAAGTCAAAAACCACCAATTCAACCAGCTTCCGGCCAAACCGCCTTCCATCCTTGAGGATCCATTTGATAACTATTGATTCAAGTTCACATTTCGAGTATCATTTATTGATAAAAATAACATAAAAGTCAAGTTCTTTATACAAAGATCATCAATATAATGTTAACGTACACAAAGTTTTCAACATATAATAAAACTTACTTAGCTCTCTAAACTTATGAATAGTAACGCCACACAAGACAAACTTAGCGCACATCGTCTAAAGGAATAAAGCTGGTTAACGCGTTATCAAAGTTCCACACATAACAACAGTAAAGTAACTAATATGCATACAAAAGACTGTAACTACTTACCACTTTTCTAAACATACGCTGTTATTTTTACATTAAGACTGTAATACTTTTAACACAAAATTTACCATAACCGTGCCGGTATTATCATACCAGACCAATGAGTAAACTCTAACATAATAAGGTTTTCCACATCAATAAAGTAACATAGCATCCACTGAACTAAGAAAATAATGTACAGACAACAAAACCTAACACACCTTAAGCTGGAATAAACCGGTCAACGTTAACAAAAGTTTCGCCTTACAGCAGTAAAGTAACTAACATCCAAAAACGTAGCCTATTCACCCCTTGTCATGCATGTCTCTAACATAACAATGTTAAATTAATTTAACATTAACATGGTAATGTTTAACAAAAATTTAACCTAATTGTGTAATTGATCAAACAGACCAGCGAAAATATGCTAACCAGTCAACAAAGTTTTCACATAATAAAAGCACCTGTAACATGGCCGGAACTAAGAATAAATATATTACCACAAGCCGACACATCTTAGAAGAATAAAATTGGTAACATTAAACAAGGTCCAAACTTATCACTAAAAGTAACTAAGCGAAGACTCCACAAGAAAAAACACAATCCATTCATACTTTATCAAACATATCTCTAACATCACAACTGTTAATTTTACATTAAACATAGTAATATTTACAAAAAAATTTAGCATCAACCTAAACCTACCAGCATAATACCTAATGGTTAAAGACAAACAAAGTAAATTTTTTTATTCTCTGTAAAGCTAAAATATGAACATAACATAACTTAACACACACACCGGCTGCACGAATAAACAGGCAACTCCAACATCTTAAACAACAAGCGTACATAAGGGACAGTAAAAAAAGTTTTCAGGTGTATAACATATATTTTCCAATAAAAAGAACAAATATAAGGTTTGAAACATATAAGTTTATTTTTAAATTTTAAATCCATCTAATCATGGGGACATAGGATTCTGTGAAAAATTGAGCAAGTTCTATATGTTCTCCAGAGATTTCAATACCATCCGATAGAAATGTAAGCATAAATACAACCTGAGACACTAAACCATTTTCTTGCATAATTCGGTTCAACAGCACTCACTCGCTCACGCAGAGAGAAGTAAACGTATCCTGACTGATAGTTTATTAACGAATTCCTGTATACTGCATTATAAGGGAAACCCCATGTTTCGGTGTAAATATTCGTAGATTCACACCGATGAGCTATAATGAAGTTAAGTCCTCAAGTATGATCAACGCATCCGTTAAGGTGGATGTTATCTCGTTTTCTTATTTTAATCAATGCTGTATGGTAATTTTTTTTTTTCAGGTGTTCAAACAGTGAAACCTATACAGGTTGCGATAAGAAAGGTCCACACAATGAAAGTTTCAAAAGCTCAATTCCTTCATCAATCTTTTCAACATTAATAAGATGCAGTGAAAGCAACATCTATTCTATTATAGCCCCTCTCAAGCTGTCACTTCTGATTTCATTAGGAGACGATGTCTCAGATGACACATACTCAGTCTTTACCCAAGCTTCAATGCTGTCGATAATCTTGAAGGAATTCTTCAACCGATATGTTTAAAGGTTCTATTCTTGCACCTCCAATTTGGAATACCATAATATATTGCTTGCCTTTCGTTTTACGAAAAAATGTAATTGACACAACGTTGGGTATAACGAACCTCCTCGTGAAGATATCAACAAAAAGTGTAGAGATGCGAGGAGATGTCATCGTGCCAGTACCGCGAAAAAATGTCCTACTGACGGAAATCGTATGCGTATAAACAACCTTATAGGTATGAAGATTCTTTTCTTTCAAAACCAATTCAGAAGAAGTAAAACCAAGAATACACGGCATCGACGAACCATAATCAGGTCAAAAGGGTATAATATTCTCGATTAGACAACAACAACAACAACAACAACAACAGACAAAACAACACAACAACAACAACAACAATAACATAGGTACAAAAATTAAAGTTCTATTATATACCAGCTCGAAATATATGATAACGTACATTGTTTTCCATTAATAAAGCTACCATAGCATTCCAGAATAAAGATATAATGTGACACATAACAAAATCTACATACCTTCGCTAAGAATCGAACAACTAACATTAACAAAGTTCCATACTTAAACAGAGTAAACTACCTAACACATCGTACAAAACGTAACCATTTCCAATTTTTTCAAGACATATCGATCTAACATTCAATGTAATTTTAGCATTAAACATCGTAATAATTATAAACAAAAGTTTAGCATATACCCTGTCTAATCATCTTACTGACAAAGAATATAATGCTAACGTAACAAATGTTTTAACATCAACTTCGTAATATTTAACCACAAAAATTCTCATAACCTCGGTCTAAATATCATAATTTCCCCAGCGAATAATTTGCACATAACAAAGTTTTAAAAAACCAAACATTAAGAAAAAATAACAAATTTATCCCCTGACAATAAACATAAAAATCAGAGTTCTTTGAATCAAATAATCACAGTAACCCTAATAGTTACTGATTTTTAAAGCAGTAAAGTCAGTAAATTCAGTAAATTCAACCACCCAACCATGCAGTCCCCTACCCTTCCACCCGTCCTTGAACTATTGAGCTATTGATTCAAGTCATTTTGAGTATCATTTTTTATTAAAGCATAACATAAAAATAAGTTCTTTATATACTGACCTACGAATATATGCTTACCAACACCCAACAAAGTTTTAGCATCATAAAGCTAACATATCATAACCTGAGATAAGAATATAATGTACAAAGGCAAACCTAAATCCTTCGGAAGGAATAATCAGCTAACATCCTGAAAATCTCGCCTACTTATCAAAGGTAAAGTAGCTAACGACACATACAAAACTCAATCGCATATGTTTCGCCGACTTTTCGCTCATATCAGCAACAGGTAAAGCCGTATGATCTAACAAAATCCCTTAACAACTGGTGATTCAATGCTAATCAAAGATACCAACATCTTGAACTAGAATTGACAATATCTTCATCAAAGTATCACTCGTTTCGAGTATAACAATTCAATTTGACCTATGAATAAACGTAGAGACATTAGCAATTCTAGGGCAAACCTAACATAACTCAAAAAACTTTACCTAGACTCACGTTTCTATGCACATCATCGTCGTTAACACAGTAATATCTTAAAAACTCATCATTTTCTCTCTAAGCAAATCAGTGTTATTCCCACATTGTCATAGTAATATTTAACATAACGTACCCAACTTACGAATAAACAGTTGTTCATTAAACCAAGAGTA
Source organism: Trachelipus rathkii (assembly GCA_015478945.1). Taxonomy (NCBI): domain Eukaryota; kingdom Metazoa; phylum Arthropoda; class Malacostraca; order Isopoda; family Trachelipodidae; genus Trachelipus; species Trachelipus rathkii. The sequence goes on from JABUQX010136535.1 coordinate 29,196, forward strand.
TCTAAAGCAACCCATTACCTTCCAAGAGCAAATCCAGTGGATGCGTCCTTCGAAAGGGTGTTGAATCCTGGCCGAGCGTGGGGATCACCCGAAAGGGTGTAAGCGGACATTAGACTGTATGCAAGCCCGAAGGGCTGAGGGCTTACCCCTCCTTCGGGAGGGGTAAAGCTCGCTTACACCCCTTCGGGGTGTTCCCCCCTCGCACAGGATTCCACGACCCTTTCAAGGGACGCATCCCACCTGGGGTTTCTCTTGAAGGTAATGTGTTTGCTTTAGATAATCTTGGTTATTGAAACTGTTTATTCGTAAGTTAGGTACTGTGTATGTTTTAAATATTACTATGACAATGAAAATAACACTGATTTAGTTAGAGAAATGACGGAGTTTTTGTACAGATATTACTGGTGGTTATGTCGACGATGAGGTGTTAGAGAAACGTGAGTCTACAAGTTAAAGTTTTGTTGAGTAATGTTAGGTTTGGCCCTAGAATTTTGCTAATGTCTACGAACTTATTGCCATAGGGTCAAATGATGTCTATAGTAACGGGTCTCACGAAACGAGTGAAATACTTTGAATATGAAGATAGTGGTCAATGTCATAGTTCGAATGATGTTGGTAAGCGATCTTTTCGAATAGATGATTTCATGTTGTTAAGGGCATTTTGTTAGATAATAGGCCTTTTACCTGTTGCTGATATGAAAGCGAAAAGTCGGGAAACATATTCGTGTCATTGTATATTCTGTTTAGCGGCTACTTTACCTTTGATAAGTAGGGAATTTTCCAGGATGTTAGCTGAATTATTCATGACGTTGAGATGTGTCTGGTTTGCCTTTTGTACATTATATTCTTTTTAGTTGCGGTTATGATATGTTAGCTTAATTGATGCTAATACTTTGTTGGTTAAGCATATATTCCTTGGTCAGTATATAAAGATTTTATTTTTTATGTTTGTTTATTCCCCAATGATAACCTCAAATAATCGACTTGATCAAATAGCTCATACGATCACTGGGAGGGATAGGAGGGTAAGGGGTGCATGGTTGGGGGGGGGTAGTTTTATTTACTGATTTACCTGATTTACTGCTTTGAAAATCAGTAGATATTTAACCATGATATTATTTTCAAAGAACTTATTTTTGTATAATGTTTATCCTCGTAATTTTTTGGTTATTTTTGTTTTATTGTTGGGTTAAACTTTTTGTTATGTTGCAATTTATTCGTGGGATTATGATATTTAGTAAGCGAGGTTATGAATGATTTTGGTGTTGAAATATTACGGAAGTTGATTGTAGAACATTTGTTACGGGTTTAGCATTATTCTTTGTAGTAAGATTTGAAGAAAAACAGGATATAGAGACTGCCTAAAACTTTTGTTAAATATTAACGATGTTAAATGTATAAATTATAACAGGATTGATATGGCAGCATTACTAGAGATATGTTTGAAAAAACGCTGTGATTAGGATTACGTTTGTACGATTGTTTAGCGTAGTTTACTGGCTGTTAATATGGACTTTTGTTAAATGTTAGTTGTTTATTCTAGCGTAAGGGGTGTTAGATTTTGTTGTTGTGAATTATATTCTTAGTTCTGGTAATGCTATGATTGCCTTTATAATTGTGAAAACAATGTTACGGCGTTTGAGCATATTAATTGCGTTTTGGCTCGGTATATTAAAGAACTATTTTTGTAGCCATGTTATTGTTGTTGTTGTTCTTGTTGTTGTTTGTTTGTTGTTGTTGTTGTTGTTGTTGTTTGTTGTGTGTTGTGTTGTTGTGTTGTCTAACTGGAGAATGATATACCCCCTTTTGAAGAGACCCGTGGATATGGTTCGTTTCGTGCGTTGTATTCTGTTTACTGTTTCCTTTTCGTGGTGATTGGTGTGAAAGAAGAATCTCATTACTTAAAGCGGGTTGTTTACGCGCCAATTCAGATTTCCGTCAGTAGGGACATTTTTTTTTCGCTGTGCTGGCACGATGACATTCCTCGCATTTCTACACCTGTTGTTGATATCTTCACAGGGAGCTTCGTTATTCCCGCGACTGGTGTCATTACATTTTTACATTTTTTTTTCCTAAACGAATGGAAGGAAATATGTACGGGGTTATATTATTCCAATTTGGAGGTGACAAGTATAGACCTTTAAACATATCGGTTGAAGAATTCCTCAAGGTTATCGACAGCATTGAAGCTTGGGTAAAGACATAGAGTTGTGTCATCTGAGACATTCGTCTCCTAATTGAAAATCAGAAGACAGCTTGAGAGGCGCTATAATAAATACGATGTTGCTTCACTGCATCTGATTAATTGCATCTAAGAAGTAAATTGATTACGGTGCCTTACTGGAGACGGTCGATTGGTGTGACCTTCTATCGCAACCTGTATAGGTTTCACTGTTCGAACACCTGAAAATTATAAAATGTCATTAAAATTCAAAAGAAACAAATGAAATTAACATGACACCTTAACGATGTTGACATACTCGAGGACGTAATTCATATAGCTCATGGTGTGAGATCTACCGATTATTTACAAACCGAAACATGTGTTTCCCATATAATGCAGGTACAGGAATGCCTTAAATAACAGATCAGTTTCAGGATACGTTTACTTCTCTCTGGCGTGAACGAGTGAGTGAGTGCTTTTGAACCGAAATATGCAGAAAATGGTTTAGTGTCTCAGTTGTATTTTACTGCTTACCATTCTAATCGGTGTATTGAATCCTCTGGAGAAACATATAGGAAACTTGCTCAATTTTCAAAAATCCCTATGTGTCCCCATAGATTAGATGGATTTAAAATATTTAAAAATAAGAACTTATTGTTTGAATGTATTTATAGTAATCGCCTCTTTTCGTGAATTATATGTTGATACACCCCTGAAAGCTTTTTTTACTGCTCTTATGTAGCGCTTTGTTTGTTTTAAGATTTTGGGGGTGGGTGTTTATTCGTAGCCGCAGGCGTTGTTGTGTGTTAAGTAAATGTTGTGTTCAGTGAGTTTAGGGCTGTTATACAGCAGAAATACAAAACTTTTAACTTTTGTTTGTCTTTAAGCCCATTAGGTATGTCATTAGGCTGGTTAGGGTTGGTTATGCTAATTTTTTTTGTTAAATTATTACTATGTGCGCTTAATGGGTAAATTAAACATGTGTTGTGGTTAGAGATTGTTGATCTAAAGTACTGAGAATGGAATTGTGTTATTTGTTTTTGTGGGTCTGTTAGTCTACTTTTACCCCTTGTTGATTTTAGATCCGCAAGCTTTGGAACCCTTTTGTTATGGTTAATGTTACCGTACCATTTATTGTGCTTGAAGATGTGCAGGCTTGTTCGTAATTATTATAGTTCTTTAGTTTCGGCGCGCAATGTTACGGGTGGTGTTTATTAATGTGAAAACTTTGTTATGTTAGCATACTTTCGCAGCTATGTATGATAATCTACACAACTGTTATCGGTAAATTTTGTTAAATATTACCATGTTTAATATAAATTAAACCAAAAATTTTATGTTAGAAGAAACATGCTGGCCTAGGGGGAATAAGGTACTTTTTGGAGTGTTAGTTATTTACTGCTGTTAAGTAGTGCGAAACTTTTGTTAACGTTGACCGTTTATTCCAGCTTATAAGGTGTGTTAGGTTTGTTGTTGTACATTATTTTCTTTGTTCAGGTTGAAGGCATAGTGTTAGCTTTATGAATGTGGAAAACCTTAATTATGTTAGAGAGTATACTCCTGTGCTCGTTAAAATAACTTTTTTTGCTGCAATAAGTTTTTGTATTAATATTTCATGTCTTAATGTAAATAAAAGACAGCGATATGTTGAGAAAAAAGTGTACAAGTGGTTACGTAGTCTTTTTATGCTATATAGTTAGTACTTTAACTGTTGTTAATGGTGTGAACTTTGATAACGTTTAAACCAGCTTATTTCCCCTGTTTAAAATGATGCTAAGTTGTCTGTGTGTATATTATCAAGTTTAGATGATGCTAGTAAGTTTTATTAATGTGAAAACTGTTATGTTAGTCAACATATATTGAATGATCTTTGTATAAGGCAACCTTTGGATTTTATGTTTATGTTGTATCCTCAAAAATGATACACATGAAATGTGACGTTGAAATCAATAAGATCCAATAGATCAAGGGGATGGACAGGCGTTGGCCGGAGCGGTGGCTGGTTGGATTGGTGGTTTGATTTACTGATTTACTGATTTTAGGGTATGTAAAACGTTACAATTTAGTAAAATTTGACCTTATCAATAGATCAAATAGATCAAGATGGTCAGGAGGGAGGGAGGTTGGATAGTGGTTTTTGGGTATTTTTATTTTGAGATAGTGGTTTGATTTAGAAATTTACTGCTTTAGGGTATGTAAATACGTTACAATTTTATTTAAACCAGAAAATCTG
>JABUQX010136536.1:0-5000 GCA_015478945.1 Trachelipus rathkii
GTGTACTTCGTTCGGTTTTGGAACGGGACGCGTTTTTGCATTATCGTGAAACGCTTTCGCGTTTCGTGCGCCGCTTCAGCCACCAGATGGGGGTCAAGTGAACTGGAAAGTACAGAACAGTTTATAAGCGGCCTTTGACTCGACCTATCCAGCCAGGTGAAACCAGAACCCCCAGATATGAGAGCGGTACTCCATACAAAGGGCGGATGAGGCCCTTGTATAGCTGGAAAAACAGAAGAGGAAAAAAACCTCGCAGTCTAAACAGAACGCCCAGTTTTTTGAGGCAGCCCTATAACCGTTGTGATGTGGGTTTCCAAGACATTTTGTTTATGTTAAGACCAAGGGTGTTTATATTGTCCAACGAACGAGAGAACCGTCGAGATAGGGAAAGTTAGGGTGTCTTAGAGAGGAGATTTGTAAGTTGAGTTTTAAAGAATTGAATTCTAGAAGTAAAACGACCCACCCGGAAATTCTATCAGATCAGCGAGAATAGAATCGGAAAGATTAAGACGAAGGCAATTCTAGAAGTAAAAGGAGCATATTTGAAATGAGTTGTAGAATGAGTAGTCATCGGCATATGAGTGAAATAGAGTTAGATGTGCAGGTGAGAAGATCATTAATGAAAAGTAGAATAGTTGGAGTTAAGACAGAACCCTGAAGAACACCATTATTGACAGAAAGGAAGAGAAGTCGCCCCATCAACAACAGAAGATATTGAGCCATTTGAAGAAAACTAACATAAGTAAGCAAGAGAAGGAGGAAACCCAAAGGGGGCTTGGAGCAGTGACGCGTGTCATACGCCGGTCAAAGGTTTGGATATGTCAAGCGCCACCATAAGTCTCCCCGTAGTTCCTAAGGGCGGAAAACCACAAATCAGTAAGATAGGAAAGTATATCGCCAGTAGACCTCGGCGCCGAAAGCCGTACCGGCGATCCGGAAAAGTGAATGAGATTCCAAGATGATCTAAGAAATGAGAGTTGAGAAAGAGTTTCAAAGATCTTAGACAGAATACAAGTTAAAACTATAGGGCGATAGTTGGAAGGATCAGAGCGGCTTCCTTTATTCCCGGAATAGGTTGGACATGTGCGTTACTTCCAACACTGAAGGAAAGTGTTAGTATTGAGACATAGAGAATATAGTTGAACGAGGGCGGGGGATAGCGCAGGCTTACCTCCCTCAAACTTTCAGGGAGGAATGCCATCAGGCCACCCGCCTTCTAACGTTCGTAGATTTCAGGGCCATGCGCCCGATCAAATGTAATCACAGCAAAGGCATAGGACACCTGAGAGGAGAAGGAGGAGGATGAGGAATGCCAGAATCGTCCAGGGTTGAGTTAGAGGAAAATAGGAGGCCAAAGAGGAGGCCGAAGAGATTGGCCTTTTCTGTTGAAGAATTAGCAACAGTACCATCAGATCAAAGAGGAGGAAAGACAGATTTACAGAAGTTGTTAGAGATGTTTTTGGCAATAGGCCAGAAAGATTTGTCAGTAGGAGAAATAAGGAGGTTAGCCCTTTCGTTTGATGAAAGCCCGCTGCTCGTCGAAGAAGAGTATCCCTGCAACGATTTCTAGCTGAATGAATATTAGCAAGAGTGATAGGAGAACGAGAATTTTTCCACTCCCGATACGCACTGTCTCTAGCCTGAATGGCCAGAGAACAAGCACGATCGAACCATGGATTATAAGGAAAGAAAAATTTAGTCGAAGAAGGAATGAACCTGCCCATCCCGTCAACGATTACAGCTCCCACCTTATCGGCAGAGGTCGAAGCGTCACCAGAGACAAAGCAGTCATTCCAATTATAGTTAGCGTAGAAGCAACGCAAGGCCCCCCAATCGACCCGATCAAAGTGCCAGAAAAAACGTAGGGCAGGATGGAGCTGTTGGAGAGAAAGTATTAAAATTAAGAGATATAAGGTTGTGGTCAGATTTACCAATAGGAGCGAAGGTGGTGTATTTATAGAGAGAAGGACTAGTGGTGAAACATTTTTTTTTTTTTACAGTTATCACCACCGCTCACGGGCAAAGCCCTATTCAAGGAGGGTGTGTTAAAATCAACAAAACCTCAACTAACGCAAATTACGCAGATGAGCACAGACGCGGGCTTTAAAGTGAAGGAGATTAAATTAGTAGGAAACACAGAAGATGGAAAATTCACAGAACCAGTGGCAGGAAAGAGGGAGGCACCGCAGCGAACTAGTCTGGAGTTGCTAATATCAACACAAAACTCATGTGCCGACACAGCACCTTGTGCTACGAGGGCGTCTTAAAAATGGTGGCGCGAGTGGAAAAGTTCCCTCGAGCACTTGCCGCTACGGTGCCTATAGAAAAGAGATAAAGCACCAACATCGCGCAGCAAAGATAGAGGTCAAGTGAACTAGAAAGGGCAGTTGATCAGTCTTTTTGCCTTTGACTCGACCCTATCCAAAAGCCAGGTGAAACCAGAACCCCAGATATGAGAGCAATTACTCCATACAAGGGCGGATGAGGCCCTTGTATATTGAAGTAACTGTGAAGAGGAAAAAAGTCTCGCAGTCTAAACAGAACTCCCAGTTTCTTTGAGGCCGCCTTAGCAACCGTTGGTGATGTGAGGTTTCCAAGACAATTTTGCTTATGTTAAGGCCAAGGATGTTCATATTGTCAACAGGAGAAACGAGAGAACCGTCGTCATAGGTCAATATATATATATATATATATATATATATATATATATATATATATATATATATATATATATATATATATATATATATATATATATATATATATTACTCTATCAACTGTCTTCGTTATCGCATGAGTTGCCTACATTTGTTGATGAAGTTTTGCAGCATAAAAACTACGGCTATATTTAGATGCATGTCTTCCCACAGCCTAATTTATTATATTGTGGTCTTCCTTACTTATTAATTTCTTTAAATTCGAAGTCTTCAAATTAAATTTTACTTTGTTGAACATCATCTTTCTTCCTGGATTTCATATCTTGTTCTTAACCAAACTTAGCGAGGTGTTTTGGTGTCTCAAAAAAAGCTCGTTCTTCGTTTCCTCTTACCTTGAACGAAACGAAAAGAAATAAGTTTTGGTAATGATTGTTTAGGGTGGGGCCTTGTTAATTTGGTTGAGTTATTTTGAAGTATTTTGAAAAAAATTATATAGATATTTTTGTAGGAAAAGATGTAAATAGTAATATTTCGATGTCAGTAAGTATGCAGGACCTTTCCCTTTATACCTTCCCACTGGTATCTTTGTTAAAAAATAGTTTATTTGAATTTTTTTGTTTGTTTTAATTGAATTAAAATAGATTTTCATTAATTTTTTTATTCTTTTTAAGTAAACTAAATCAAGGAGGGAGAAAAGCCCAAATATTGCTATATTCAGCTGGTTTTAGACTTTTTCCTCCAATATGTAAAAATATGAAGATTAGGGTTAAATTGGTTTTTGTGTCATTAAATTGGGCGTTTTTTAAAAGGAACATAATATTTCGCTACACTACAAGCAAACACATGGCAGACGGGGCCAGCGTGTTCCTCCTATTACCTCCCCATCACACACACACACACACACATATATATATATATATATATATATATATATATATATATATATATATATATATATATATATATATATATATATATATATATATATATATATATATATATACAGTGGTAACTAGGATCACGAACGCCTCTAATCACAAACAAATCGGCCCACGAACACAATTTTCGAATAAATTTTGACTCGACCCGCGTACAATGCCTCGGCGCACGAACGCACAAACGTGGCTTTGGCGCCGCGATGTTTCAGCATTGCTGCATTAGTTGTACTTAGGTGTGCACTTTGTGAATATCGTTCGTTATTCATGAAACAAATTTTTTTTTTGCTTTTTATATATAAAAAATATATATAATATACCCCAACCACCTTATAAATAGAGCATACAAAAAAGCAAGAGTAAAATATTACAGTAGCACCAACAACCCCCCCACACAAAATACACCACCCAACATATCCTATTTCCCCATTCCGGAAAAAAACTACACAAAACCTCAAGAAATATATACCCCACAACGTAATACTAACATCCACAACCCATACAACTCATCTATACAATCACCTGCAACCAATGCCCCAAAACACACATATAGGCGAGACAAACGATTTTGACAAGGAAATTCACCACACACATACGATCTCCGTACCGACAACCAGAATTCATCTTTAGCATATCATAGATCACAATCTAACCATCATATAAATATCAACACCATGCAATCACTTGCATGCGTTCCAAACGAACAAAAAAGAAAATTAATAGACATTGCATAAACCATTTCAATAATTTTAACACCTTAAAAGGTGAACACATACTAGATAGTATACAATATAAGTTTTTAAACCATCATTCACCCACGATCAAAAAAATAGATAAACTTTTCAATACTAAACATCCACAGGCTTGCAACAACACAGTTAACAGTGCTCACGTATCCCAAAACCAATAAAAATCACATAATGAATGTCCGTCAACTGCATTACAACCTCGGATACTCCCTTTTGCGTTGGAATACTTCTATATGTGGCTTGTTTGTGTGTCTGACTTATATATATATATATATATATATATATATATATATATATATATATATATATATATATATATATATATATATATATATATATATATATATATATATATATATATATATATATATATATATATATATATATAATGGACCTTAATGCGCTGATTGCAACAAACTATACATTGGAGAAACTCATGAATTTTTCTCGCCGTAATTACCAGCATAAATACGATCTCAAATACGATAAACTCTGCCTTTACTCTACACAGAACTTCCCACAATCACAACATCAATACAATCACGACACCCATCATTGGCATCTAAAACTTAGGCAGGTCCTACAGTAAAACAAATATATTTTGGAATCAGCGAAAATTCTAAGGATAGGACTACTTTTTTTTTTTTTTTTAACTTATT
>JABUQX010136536.1:10000-27678 GCA_015478945.1 Trachelipus rathkii
AGGCTGGCAGGCTCTGTTGGATGGATGGGCCCAGCAGGTGTTGGCATGGATAATTATGCAATTGATAATGCAATCTTCAATAAATATTACATAGTTGACCTAGAAAATATCTAGCTTGGGTCTCTACGATCTCAGTATCTTGAGGGCGACGTAAGTCCGAAACAATGATCTCTTCATATGGAAAGTGAAGAATGAAGGTTCGGGTGATAACATTCAATCTACTTCATTCAATGTTACAAACCTATCAAACCTGGATTCCCGAAAATCAGGGTGGAAAAAAACATGTTCTTAAAAAAAACAAAAAAACGAAAACAAAAAAACAAAATAGAATGATTTCATAAGCAAAAAAAAGTTTTATTTTTTTACCTTTAAAATTAATATATATTTTTAATTATATAGAATTTACAACATTTAATTTAACGTTTTCATGTTTTTTAGCCAAAGTATTTATATTAAGAACTCAAAAGCAACAATTTAATTTTAAACAGATATTTTTCCACTTTCCTCAAAAACCTATTTTAAATTATATATATATATATATATATATATATATATATATATATATATATATATATATATATATATATATATATATATATATATATATATATATATATATATATATATATATATATATATATATATATATATATATATATATATTATACTATATCCAGTGGTTCCCAACCTTTTTTGTGTATCGCCCACATTCAGCTAACTGTACTTCCCATCGCCCCATCCCCTTCATAGGGAAATAAAATTTTATAATATATATATATATATATATATATATATATAAATAACTCTATATCTAAATATATATATATATATATATATATATATATATATATTAAAAAAGACATCAAAGATTTAGAAATTGCATAAAAATGAATTACGAGTAGCTGTGTAATTTACTTACTTTTTCACTTAATTCTTAATTTCACTTGGGCTTGATGAGACCTTGCAAGGTCTTCAATATTAGGCTCAATGTTGGTCAGTCGAAGTCGTAAGTCCCCTCTTTGACTAATGTTCAGTTTATTTGGCTGTTTAGTAAGAATTTGCAATCACTTAATCCTTTCTCCACTAAAAATGATGAAGGGAAAGCAAGTAAAAGTAATTTCAATTCCTGCCAAAGTTTAGGAATATTTGTTTTGCATTTTGGGCCAAAATGCTGCATAACCAACTTGATTAAAATGTATTTTAGCTTCGATATCATTATATAAGTCGATATTTCTTCATAAATTTTGGTGAATAGAAGAAGCATCATAAAGGACTTACGACCCAATCAGGTATTTCAAGTTCACAAAGATCTTTAAATCTTGTAATAAAGTCTTCTTTCAGAGTGTCCAAGTGAGAGCAATAGCATTCAATATCTGTATCCAAAATTAATATCTTATCATTATGTATAACTTGTAGACTTGGAAACTGCAGAAAATCTTTCCTAGCTAAGCTGTCTTTGTAAAAAGGTAATTTTCTGATAAAGTTATAATTCCTTCGATTTAATAAGATTTATATTATTTCCTGCAATTTGATATTGATTTCATTTAGTTTGGTTAAAATATCTGAAAGATACGCAATGTCAACCCTTTTATTTCTTAAATTACACTGGACGACAGAAATTTTGTTAAATAGATATCATGAACTGTTTCTTATGTATTTCGGTACGCTGAAAACGAATATAACCTCCAAATTTGCACAAGGGCCTTAGTTTTTTTTTGTAATTTTATATATTTCATAAACTAACAATATAATTCACAGAGTGTAAAAAATGTCTTGTTTTGTTTAATATTTTCTTGCGATTTTATGAAAAAAAGGTGATCGCCAGCATTATGAAGCGTATAATAAGTAGGAACCAAAAAATAGATAAAATAAACGCCAAACATGATAAAACATGTTTAGCGAACTAGATAAAAATAAACCTCGGTCCGACGTTTTTCATGTGTCATTTGCCTTCAGTTTGTATCTGGACGTTGAATGTGAAGTGTGTGATATTAATATTTTTGACTTATATATATATATATATATATATATATATATATATATATATATATATATATATATATATATATATATATATATATATATAGCATATATATATATATATATATAAAGTCAACAATATAATATCACATATCGAACCCAAACTGAAAACAATATTACATGAAACGTCGATAGTTCGTCTCTGCTATGTAATATGTATGTATATATATATAGCATATATATATATATATATATATATATATATATATATATATATATATATATATATATATATATATATATATATATATATATATATATATATATATACGTTCATATTGTTTAATTTCACTTACAGATCAGATACCTTAATTAAAATGCCACGAAATTGTAAAAGTGATCCAAACAAATTTTGTTACATTTGTGGTGAGGTAACGTTGAAGTCCCAAATGAGGAATATTACTCCCTTAATAAAAAAGCATATAAACTTTATTTTGAAATTAAGCTTGGTGATCAAGATAAATCTTGGGCACCTCATATTTGCTGTGCGTCTTGTGTAACATTACTTAGTGGTTGACTTAACGAACAGTCCATTCATATGCCATTTGCAATTCCAATGGTATGGAGGGAACCAAAGGATCAAGCAATGGACTATTATTTTTGCACTACAAAAATTTCTGGAATAACAATCAAGACCAAGAAGACCATTAAATATGCAAACCTACCTTCGGTTATTAGGCCTGTTCCTCACAGCGAAGAGCTTCCTATCCCTGCACCACCTGAAAATGTGAATCTCCTGTCAGAAAACTCCGACGAAGAAGATTTACAATTACGTCCAGAAAATGACGACTTTGAAGACCTTGATTATGATGGAATGTCAACAGAACCTCATAGAATTAATCAGCATGAACTCAGTCAAAGAAACAGGCTGAACTATTGGCATCTAGATTAAAGGGTTGGAATCTCCTTGAGAAGGGAACTACAATTTCCTCTTATCGCTTTTTCTCGGTAGACGGCAATTTAGTGTATTGTACTGATGTTGATTCATTAATGAGAGAATTAGGAGACTGTCATGATCCTAAGGAATGGGATTGTTTATAGATTCTTCTAAACTCAGTTTAAAAGAAGTGCTTCCTCATAATGGAAATGTGAAACCTTCGACTCCTATTGCCTATGGAGCCCATTTGAAAGAGACCTACGACAACATGAAAATTTTGCTATCGAAAATACGATACGAACAGCATTCTTGGAATATATGCGGCGATTTAAAAGTTATAGCACTTTTGTTAGGTCTCCAACAAGGATATACAAATTTTGTTGTTTCCTATGCAGTGGGATAGCAGAGATCGCAAAAATCATTTGAAGCAATGGCCTAAAGAAATCTAATACCTGGAAATAAAAATGCAATTTTCAACCAGTTGTGAAACCTGAACTCGTATCTTCCTCCTTTGCACATCAAACTCGAGTTAATGAAAATTTTTGTAAAAGCGATGAATAAATAAAAGTGGTCAGGGTTCCTATACGTAAATAAGAAATTCCCTAGGATCAGCGAGGCTAAAATTAAAGGGTATATTTGTAGGCCCACAAATAAGGTAGCCAATGAAGGACCATCACTTTGATGAATTAAATAATATTGAAAAACCTTCATGGAGATCCTTTAAAAGGTCATAACTGGGTTTCTATAGGCAATATTAAGGCCGACAACTATGAAGAACTATTTCCGAACTCTTTCGAAATTATAAAGCAATGGGATGCATAACATGTCCCTAAAAATACATTTCCTTCATTCACACTTTTTTTCCTAACTGCAATCTAGGCGATATAAACGATGAGCATGGTGAGCGATTCCACCAAGATATTTCAACTATCGAAAAACGTTATCAGGGAAATTGGAATCCAAATATGCTTGCAGACTATTGTTGGGGACTTAAAAGGGATGTTCCTCAAGCAAACTACAGTAGAAAATCTTCAAAATCTACATTTTAAATTGCAGAAGTATATAGGTGAGTAAATTAACTAAAGCTTATCATTTTATAACAATATTAAATTTTTAATTTCGTATTACAAAAAATCCCTGCCCGTTACAACAAAATGGTATGCAAATTCGGAATCAGCGCACAAAACCATAAGAAACACCCATTTTTACTCATTTAACAGACAAAAAGTCAAATTTTGTCGTCCAGTGATATCATGCAATTTCTTATCACATGAATTAAGAAATTCTAGGACAGTATCGTAAAGAACATTGAAGCGATTCAAACAGTTACCATTTGAGAGCCATCGTACATCGGTATGCAGTAATAAACACTCAAAATTCTCTTCATTTTCGTGGCATAGCTGTCGAAAGATACGGCCATTTAAAGAGTGAGATTTGATTTTATTTACTGATTTAATAACGATGTTTAATGTATAATGTTGTCGTCCACAAAGATGCTTTGCAGCTAAGTGTTCTCGATGAATAATACAATGAAGAGTAAATATTTGTGGAACTGCTTCTTTTAAATGAGCTATAAATCCACGATATCGACCTTTTAATACTGGCGCCCCATCTGTTGCACAAGCAATGATATTTCTCATGGGAATATTTTTAGTATTAAAGAAATTTTTAACAACCTTAAAAATGGCTGAACCTTTTGTGTCAAGAACCATTTTTTCCGCAAAAAGAAACTCTTCAACAATTTCTTTAGTAGAACTTACATATCGGACGTATCCCATAAGCAAGGATTCATTGTCACGTAAAGATGACTCATCGAGTTGCAGAGAAAATTCCGCGTTTTTTAAAGTGTCACAGTTTGTTTTCAATATCTTTTGCCATTTCATCTATTCTTGATGATACTGTGTTATTACGGAGAGGAATTGAGGTTGTTATAACACTTTTACCTGGGCAAATCATTGTATCCAAAACTTCATTAATTACTGCCAGTAGAAGAGTTTCACCAATACTGTGTGGTTTGTCACATTTTGCAATCATCTTTGAAATTTTATAAGATAAAACAATCCCTTTCTCTAAATCTGTAGTTTTCTTGGCAAACATCCCTTTGATGCTTGTACGATTTTTTGAAATTAATGTTCATTTTGCGAAAGTATTCCACATCTTTACCCATTTTGTCAGGATGCATTCTTTTTAAATGTTCTACCATTCTTGAAGGCTTCATTGCTTCATTTGAGAAATTTTTTTCACACAACAAAATGGCATTTGTTCGTTATTATCGGATTGAATGAATCCATATTTAAGGTACTCATTCGAGTATTGCCGACACTTTCTTTTTCACTCATTTATAAAATATATATATATATATATATATATATATATATATATATATATATATATATATATATATATATATATATATATATATATATATATATATAAACACAAAATGAAACACTTTCACTCCCGAAACAGAAAAATAATACTGAAATCAGAGTATGCTGGAACCTAATAGTAAAGGGCACAGTAAAGGTTAACATGTTCGAAACACGTTATGTTTTGTCAACAGTTTTTAAAAACTTTGTTTCGTTACAAATCAGGGATTTTTTTTAAATTGTCAAATATGAGTACATTTAAATTTTCAAGACCATCTATTATTCAAGAATAATTAACTTGTTACTGTCGAAAATAATTTAATAAAATGAAAAATAAATCGAGGAACGGAAACTTTCTGATGTTTTCTCAGCTTGTTCAATTTATATAATTTTAAACCGTTTCTTGCCTTCGCCATATACTCGGATATATATATATATATATATATATATATATATATATATATATATATATATATATATATATATATATATATATATATATATATATATATATATATATATATATATATATATATATATATATATATATATATATATATATATATATATATAAGGATTAACAATTTTTCTTATTAAAAATAAATATAATTTTATTTTATCAGCTCATCGCCTCCTTGATCTTAACTCCCACCTAATCGAATTCATCGCCCAGGTTGGGAACCACTGCTCTATCCCTTAAATAAAACTGATATATCTTTTTTTTCTTCTCTCAGAAATTGTGCCTGTCTTAAAATCCAGAAACTTATGCTTATACACATTTCATTCAGGAATGAAAAAAATCTTCGCGACCATAAAAACTTTTCCTAGAAGAAAATGCAACAATCTTTCTGTTTCCTCTACCTCACACTCTTTTGAAATTGTGGAATTTTAAATGTCAACTACTTTGCTTCTTTTTCTCTCCCTCTTCTTGTATCTCTGTCGGTTATACCGCTGTCTTAGCTTCTTATAAAACTGAACTATTTGCTCAAACTTTCCCCCTCTTATTCCAATCCAGACGATTACAGATCTATTCCTCCAGTGGTTCTCAAAACTTGTGCTTCTGAGCTTGCACCTAGCCTTGGTAAACTGTTTCCTCACTGCCTATCAACTTAAATCTTTTCCTCCAGCTGGAAGAATGCATTCATCTAGCATGTGTTGAAGAAGCTGGATCCCAGTCAACAATCCAACTATCATCATATCGCTTTAACCTCTGTTCTTCACGAGTTTAGAATTTATTCTTAACAAGAAGATATCTTAAATCTTCTAATGTTATCGCCGATTGTAAATACCGCTAGGCTGGTGATCTTCATTACTTTCTCTCCGATTCTTGGTCCTCTTCTCTTCAGCGTTTCGTTGAATCTTTCTCTGTGGCGCTAGACATATCGAAGGCTTTCGATAAACTTTCGCTCAAAGCTTTAATTTCTTCTGTTGCGGTCGTTCTATGGCTGCTATTGTAAAGCGTCACCATTTATTCTTTAAATCTATCCATAGTGGTGTTCCTCAGAATTCTGTTTTATCCTAACTCTTTATTTTTCATTTTGCATGAATGATCTATCTGTTACTGTGCCTCCTCTCCACTCTTAGGCTGATAAATAAAACACTCATCATTACTCCTTCCAATTTGAAAAACGACTCATTCAACATCAAATAAACAACGCTAGGAGGGTAGCCTTGAAGCAACAAACCTCTCCTCTTTCTCGTACTTAGAGTTGTGTTAATGAAAACATGGTTGTTTTCAATGTCTCAATAACTCAGCTTTTCATCTACTTTTTAACCTTCTTAATATTCTTGATATTTACTTACCTAGTGATCTTTCTTAGGAAGATCACATGTTCTTTCCACAAGTTTCTAGGAAATTGGGTGTTCCAAAACTCCTTCGGAACTGTATATGGGAGCTGCTCGTCCTTGTGTAGAATATGAATCACATATCTAGGATGTTTCCACTCATATTCCTCTCCTTGATAAAGTGTAGTCTAGGTTGGGGTTGTCGACTCCTTATCTCTCCTACTCTCACTAACTCTCTCCAATCTTTCTAGCAATCGAAATGTTGCCACAATCTCCTTATTCTATTCATATTACAATTTACTGAATCTAAATTGCTCTTTTGAATTTTATAGTCATGTACCTCCTTCTTTGAGGAGAGTTTATGCGACTCGTATATCAGACAGTCTCACCCTCTCTCTGACCCAGACCTAACTGATATGTTCAATCTTACATGTAACTCGGCTAGTCTGGAACACATTCCATTTATCTATTTTTCCAACTACCTTTGATCTGCACAATGTCAAATGCTGCTTATCGGAGCATGTCAGGCTAGTCCCGCCCTAGTTTCCCATTTTTTGAAACCTTCGATGGAATTTGGTAAGCCTCTGGCCTTTACCCACTGGAGGATATATAAAATATATATATATATATATATATATATATATATATATATATATATATATATATATATATATATATATATATATATATATATATATATATATATATATCATCAATTAATTAGGAAGAAATTATAAATGATATGTGTACTGCTAATTTGTGATATATTAAAAGTTTTGGAAAGATAAACTGTTTAAAGAATTCTTCCCTTTCAAATATAACTTTGGGACTAATCCCTAAAAAAATGTTTATTTACTTTAACATCTTAATCGCAATTTTCTAACTCAAAGGAAAAATAATTAAAATTTGTTAGTTGTTAATTATTGCTATCGTATTTTGATATACAATTTTTTTTTTTAAATCGAGTTATTAATGTTTTCCTCCTATTCATTTACTATCTAAATAAGTATTTAGGAGGTATTAGACCTATGTTTTCATTTAGAGCACTTTTTTATCCAAAAAAACAAAAATAAAAACTTGTCTTTTTAGTAGGTTTAAACTCAAAAAACCATGTTGG
This sequence comes from Trachelipus rathkii, assembly GCA_015478945.1. NCBI lineage: Eukaryota > Metazoa > Arthropoda > Malacostraca > Isopoda > Trachelipodidae > Trachelipus > Trachelipus rathkii. The sequence continues at coordinate 18,189 of JABUQX010136536.1, forward strand.
TTTAAACCAAACAACACTGCCGAAAATCGAGCCTTTAAACCTAGTTGACACTCAAGAGAACACCTTGAAGTTGACTTGTTCATAGCAGGAATGCTCTCCCAACCCAGAAATAATATGTTACCGAATGTCGAATGGAATCCGCAATAGAACCCTCCTTCAGGGAGTCCTTAAACCCTGCGGAGAAAGATTTCAACAAGAAAAGAATACGGAGTGGATCTCATTTGCGAAGTGAGAAACCGTGCCCTCTCCTCAGACGAGAAAAAGAGGTCCTCTGTCAGGCTTGTTAATTATGGTCCAATAGTAAAAATAACACCTTCATATCCTGTCAGTCTTATAGAAGGAGAAGATATGGTACAGGCATGCGACGTGAATGCCAAACCCCCGGTCCAGAATGTGCGATAGATACGCGGAGGTTCTTTGGTTCAGACTGCAACAAGGCTTTCACTTCCTAGAGTGTAACTTGACGATGCTGGGCTATATATATATATATATATATATATATATATATATATATATATATATATATATATATATATATATATATATATATATATATCAAGCTTACAATGGCTTGAGTCGTTCCGGGAAGGCGGAAGACATGCTTGATGTTTTGTAACCACCGAGTGTGTCAGTTTCTGCATGCCGTGAAGTTAGTCGATGTGAAGACGTTACTTCGAACCCCAAACCAGATCTCGTTTAGCGGGCGAAATTAGGTGATAATTCGTTTAAATAGAAGATAGAACATTTTCGTTTGAATGTCATTACAGCTAATCATGGCGACTACGTTTGTCACGCCACAATTTTTTTAATCCATCCGGATCATCATAAATCACTTTAGAAAGAAACGCTACGGTACGGTAAGGATTTGACAAGCTCCTGGTCAAAGTTTTATATAACCGTCCCAGACTGTTGCTGAAGAGTTAAAGATTACAGTTCTTACTTGTGGAGCCGATCCTACTGGTTACCTTAATACCAAGAGACACGATACAGATTGTGGAAATCTGATAAAGTTATGGAAATTGGTGAAAACTTTACTATCCAAGTGACAACCAGAGCCCATGTTGGCATTTACAACTGTCAGCCTTTTAACATAATTGAAAATATATTGGTTCATATAAGGATATTCCAAACCCCACGAATTACAGGTCTCAAACCTTTAAACATACGGCAATTTACAAATGAAAGAGAACCAACGTCCGGTTATCGTGTAGAACAAAAGGGAAACTAAAATCAATTTTAAAATGTTTCAAAGACAGGGAAGAGATGAAAGAATCGGACAGGCTGTTTGCCAATCAGGTTAACTACACCGAACTTAACAATGATTGGTCGGACCCTCATGATAAGAGATACATGATTCAGTCCACACTTTTTATTCCTGGGGTCTAAGAGAATAGAACAAAACAGGTTAAGTCCATAAGAACGCGATCACTACGAGTGTTCTTTTGAAAATGAAACGGAGTTGCCAATGGACATATGATTCGTACTGAAAATCCTTCTTCAGCTCATAAAAAATGGAAAGTGGTGTATGACACTGGCTGAATTGATGTCGCATGCGAGTGTATTTTGCACCAACATTTCAATGGACTCACAGAACAACTTCCTTCAGAGTGCCCAAGGTGAACGTTATTCTGCTAATTAATGATGAAGACGTTGGGGATGACACATACATGTCGGTGCTTACCATTAGAGGAGTAACAAGGCTATTATGGGGGAGTACACTTCACTTGTAAAGCTCACAACAGGAAAAGACCTTCAAAAACTTAGATCTTATTACAAAAAAAGGTCTTCCGGAACCGCCACAAGATGACCAAGTTTCTGATGCTGGTGTATATTACATAGAAATCCCCTTTGAACCATGTTTTGATGACGGATAACCTTATGAAACGAATTGCTCTCAAAATTGTCATCATAAATTCACGAAGGAGAAAGTGATATTGTGAGTTGTGGCTCAAATTACAAATGTATGGATTAGAGACCTAATCCAAAACATGGAATATGCAATATTTTTGTTTGCTACGAATCTACAGGGTGAGTGTTCTTTCAATTCCAATTGTTGGAAGATTAATTTAAATGTTTGCTTTGAAATACATTGTACAAAAACAGGTGGAAAATATTCGACGAGGACGCTAGATATTATATATATATATATATATATATATATATAGTATATATATATAATATATATAATATAATATATTATTATAATATATATATATATATTATATATATATATATATATATATATATATATATATTGTAATAATTTGTAGTTTTCAAACTACTAAAGTAAAGGCATTTATCGTATATGTTTCACAGGGAATTGTTTATAAAATCCGTGTGTTGGTGAATATTTATTATTTTTTTTTATTTGTTATTTATCTTCTTTACTTAGTGAATGTTTTGTATGCGAGATATCTCACTAAATTTTCTTTCTAATTACAGCCGATAAGATTTCTTTAATCATTGTTAGAGATTTACAAGATTTATATATTTTCGATTTAAATAAACTCTATAAGTGGATAATCTGTCCATATTAATCTCACTTGGATTTTCACGCCCGTGTAATAGCAAGTAGTTTTAATATAAGGGGGGGGGGAGGAGGAGCGATTGATTTTTTTTAGATAATGAACTTAACGGTTAATTTATTTGGTTATTGTAAAAAAAAAAAAAAAACATTAATTATTTTAATGATTTTCATTTAGGTAGCGAGGCTTTGAGCAAGGCTTTGAATGAGGCTTGGGACAAGTTGGAATATAACCAGAATCCATAACAATAATCAAGACTTGTAGGATCCAGAGGATAAGTCCGAGGGTGGTTGTTGAGATAGACCAAATTTAAATAGTCATCTCCAATTTTATTTGTCAATGTGGAAAGTACTTCTCTCCACTATTATCAATATTTAGAACCATTCGTGTCAGTGCTACAGCTGAATACATATTTATATGACATAGGGTGTTAACAATTTTCAATTACATTTAAGTAAGTTCTTTACTTTATCCACTTGTAACAAATTCCATGCTGTATGTATTTACATGTAGTAAGTTACTAAATAGCGGGACGTGGACCCAACTCTTTTGCACCTCACCAATTTCTTTCCCTAGCACCCACCCATTTGGAAAAATACTTGAAATTAATAATTCTCAAATTATCACAATGTAACAAGAAAAATGTTTCTTCTGATTTTTCTTTTGTTTTTTATTCCGTTTTTTATGTAGATTTCCAAATATGTTTTTATTGTTCTCTGCATCGACTGTTTTGTGTTAGCGACGGCAGGCCATTTTATTGCATCCCAATTTTTTATGGGTTACCGTTACAAAAAAAAAAATTTTTTGGGTTTCTTCTGGATTTTTTTATTGTTTTTTTATTCAGTTTTCTTATGCTAGAATTTCAACATATTGCTTTTAGTTTTTCTATGAGCATCGACCGTTTTGTTACTGACGGCAGGAAGTATTTTATGGCATCTTCATTTTGTATGGTGTGTTACCGGTTACAAAAAAAAAAAAAAATATAATGGTTTCTTTTGGTTTTGTTTTATTGTTTTTTTATTCAGTTTTTTGAATGGCAGATTCTCTTCGTTATCGTTGTCGGGCGAGTATGTTACCCATGTTTTGTGCTTTAGACGGCAGAAGTATTTATTGGCATCGTCTCATTTGTATGGTGGTTTACCGTTACAAAAAAAAAAAATAAAGGTCATGTTTTCTTCTGATTTTTTTTTTATTTTTTTATCAGTTTTTATTCGTCCAAATATGTTTTTAGTGTTTTTCTCTAGTATTTACAATTTGTTGTACGACGGCAGGAAGTATTTATTGCATCTCATTTTGATGGTGGTTACCGTTAACAAAAAAAATAATTTGTTTTTGGTTTCTTCTGATTTTTTTTTATTTGTTTATTCAGTAGTTTTATGCAGATTCCAATATGTTTTTAGTTTTCCTCTAGCATCGACCGTTTTGGGTTACGATGGCAGGAAGTATCTAACCACAATACAAAATGAGAAGATGCCAATACATACTTTCTGCCGGTCGTAACACAAAACGGTTGATGCTAGAGAGAAAAATAAAACACTATTTTGAATCTGCATAAGAAAAGAGCTGATAAAACAAATAAAAAATCGGAAGAAAGAAGAAAAAATTTGTGTGTGTGAAAACTGTAGCCGAACGATACAAAATAGATACCAATATTACTTCCTGCCGTCGTACACAACAACGGTAGATGCTAGGAGAAAAACTAGGAACAATATATTTGGAATCTGCATAAAAGAACTGAATAAAAAATAATAAAGAAAATCAGGAAGAAAAAAAACAAAAAAAATCTTATAGTTGTACATTGTATTGCCTCAAAAACTAAAACTTCCAAGTCCTTTCAAGGCTCAAGGAGAGTTTTTGTTCTTTTCTTCGTAAATGAGACTGCACCGGTGAAAGGACGTTCATTAGCTACACTTGTTGAAAAGGTCAATAGTATATATGTAGTATAGGTATAGTTATACAAATATATAGTATATATATATATTATATACTATGTATGTATATATATATATATATATATATATATATATATAGTAGTATATATAGTAGTATTAGCTTATATAATATATAACAAAACAGTTACTTATCGGCCCACATTGAAGTCAGGTAGCCCTCTATGATACATAAATAGATGTTAAGGGACGAAATCATTTTTTTTCCCCTATGTCTAGGGGTCAAAGGTGAGGTTAGGTAGGTCATTTTTTTTCTCGGAAATTTAATATTTCTATCACACAAACTTCTCTATAAAAATCTACAATAATATGTTTGGAAAATCAAACCTTGGAACCACATTGTTTGCCACTTACATCGTTAACAAAAAAAAAAAAAAAATAAAATATAATAAAAATGAACCTTTAATTTCACACTTTTTTTTACATTTGCTACACTTTTTTTCAGTTAATATAAAAAAGATAATAAATCGGTGTCATTTACATATTTCATAAATACTGTCACATAACAATTTTTTTTTAACAATTCAACATACAACCTCCCATTGTACTGTCATAAATATTACTGAAGAAGACGACAGAAAAATGGAGTAAATTTAATGAAGGTCGTAAGTAATTCCTTGCCAGACGTACGATAAAATACATATTTTATTTTATTATTTTTTAAGTTTTATCTAATTTTTATTACTCGACGACACGAATTTTTATATTTAATACATATTTTTCTTTTTTACTTAAATAAACTTTTTTGAAAAGTGTTCTAATTGTTATAAAGATCGACGATGCATTAAACTTGTACCTAACCTAGAATAATCTACCTTGATGTAACTTTTCTTTTGTTTTCGGGAATTTCTGAACAAGATTTTTGCATTTCGTTAAATATCAGGAGTCGTCGCTTTCTTCGGGTAAATGCCAAACGTACGATGCTTAAAAAGTTCGATTTTATTAAATTACCTTTTTGTATTTACATATTATTGTTCCTCTTTATCACCTCATTTTTAAGTATAATATATGAAAAAAAAAAAAACCCTGATCTATAGTAAATCAATAGATCAATAAGGATATTGTTGCTGTTAATTTGTAACGACGTCCAGATAATTACCATTCATATATAAAATGAACAGACAAACGTTTGTTTGGCCAGCGGTTGTATTTGGAGGGATGATCGTACTCTTTCGTTATAAATGTATACCTTTATAGTAAGGAATTTTACCACTGTAATTAAAAATGGCTTGGTATGCATTATCATTGCATTATATACCGTATAAAATCCCTTATAGTCGATCAGCTGATCCATGAGAAAGATTGTTTGGCGTGTCGGCTGCTACCGAGACAGCTGAAGCATCTTTTCTCTCTCAACTCCCCTCAATATAAAGTAAAAACGAGGTATTCTTCAAATTATTCTAATTCCTTTAATAATTATTAAAACGATTTGCGACTTGCTCCAGATTTTCAACTTACAGTCACACATATCCTGTTAAAAGGATCTGCCGTTCTGTGAAAGAGTTTTTGAGTTATAAATTTTTTTTAAAATAGACACTACCTCGAAGTTTGAAATCAAAATTTGACCTCATATTCACAAAACATACATTACAATGTTTCTTCCCCTGCAAATCCCATCCAGAAATACATAATATTGATTGTAATACTGAATATTTAAAGTTACAGCTTCTTTGACATTTGAATAGTTAATTCATACCGTAATAAGGTTCTTGCATATAATTAGATTTTATATATATATAATATATATATATATATATATATATATATATTATATATAATATATAATTATATATAGTATATATATATATATATATAAATTAGATACTATAGTTATTGCTATTTTACAAGTTTTCTTTAATTTAAAATTGATTAAGATGGATAACTGTGTAACTTATGGTTTTCTTTCATTACTTTTATTTTATTTTACTCTATTATCATTGCATTTTATCAATTTCTTTTTTATTTATATTACTAAATTTGGTTGTTATAAAATTATTTATGTACAGTATATACAGTAAGAGATGCAAAGTATAAAGTCGGGTATTAGAATTTAAATATTATTTTTTATCCGAAATGTGATTTAATAGCAAGCACATGTTTATTTATTTATTATTTTTTTTTAAATAAAACGAGTTTTATTAGATTCCTAGGTTGGAAAAAAAATTGTAAAAACAATTAAAATGTGCATTGTGTATACGGTCTTAAAATTTTCTCTCGTCTATTTCAGAGAAGTCCGAGCTGTCACCTTTTATAATTGATTGAAACATCAATAGCATTATTAAATGACGATAATTCTTACACTTTTTGTTTAAATTTATATAATCTTTTATGTAATTTCTTTCATATGACCAATTTTCGCAAAAAAAATAAAATTCGTAAATTTATGAAATTTGCTGAAAATCGATCGTTTCTATAATGATAACTAGTGCTAAGCCTGAGCAGCCCGAGTGTAGGAGCCGCCTCTGATATATATATAGTATATATTACTATATAATATATATAATATATATTTATATATATATAATATATATAGTTATAATAGTATATATATATATAATTATATAATATTAAGTAATTATAATATATATTATATAATGTGATAATAGTTATATATATAGTAGTATATGGTTAGTATGTAGGTAGTGGATAGAGGTATGGTTTCCATAGTGATAGTATATAATTATATATATATATATATATATATATATATATATATAATATATATATATATAGTATATTATTATATACTATATATATATATATATAATATATATATATATTATATATATATATATATATATAAGTTAGTATATATATTCTGATATTATATAGTATATATAATATATATATATATATATATTATATATATATATAGTTATATATATATATATATTATATTATATGTTTGTGTGTGTGTGTGTGTGTGTGTTGTGTGTGTGTGTGTGTGTGTGATGTGTGTGTGTGTGTGTTCTTGTTGGAAAATTCCAAAATGCTAACTTTCTAGAATCATTCTAGTACCGATTCTAGTTCGTTTCAATAATTGAAACTTACTCCAGTTTTTCGAAATATATTAAATTAGTTATGTTGATAATTTGAAGTTGTTACGATCTTTGGTTTAATTATTACAACGGTTACAATCCAACCTATTTTGTTAGGCTTCATTCATATTGAAAATCCAAATGTTAAATTTTCAATACTTTCCCTCCTCTCGCAATAACTTTGACCCTAGTGGTCTTTTCGGGTGGATGAAAGTTCCTTAGTTTCTGTAGATTGCTCTGAGAAAGTTTCATTGTCCCACTTGACTTAGCTAGGTCACATAACTGTGTCAAAGGTTATCGAAAATTTGAAGTTGGAAAGTTGACATTTTCATAGGTTTTCCGTCATCCACAATCTTCATTTTGATATCGTTTTAATCAGAATTTTGTACTGAATTTTTCAATACTTATCTTGTAACTATACTAGTACCTAGTTACAAGTAATATTTATTATTTATTCTTCTATGAGCATATTATAGCATCATGTTTGGAACGTGTAAATTGTTTCCACTTTTCGCCAAAAAAGTTTGCACACGTTGGTTTGTGATTGTTTTGTGAAATATTCTTTTTATAATTAAAAGACATTTGTATTGTCTAATCATTTTACATAATATTCAAGATTTTGAAATAGAAGATTTGTTATGACAAAAAATAACTATAGAGTTGGGAGAGGAAGTAAATTAAAATTTAGATGGATGGGACCTTACCGTAATTTGACAAAACTTCGCCTGTGAATTATATAATAAAACCTATCTATGATAATACAAAGGGAAATGAAAGTATTAATGAAATATAATTAAGAATAGAATAGAATTAGAATATTTAAATTATGACCCAAACCCCTACAATGATGATGAATTTATAAATAACATTATTGAGCATGAAAATGTAGAGACAGATTCTGATTCTGACTGACTCAGAAATTGATTTTATTCCATATGACAACCGTAATAATGATGATGATAATAGTGATACTGATAATAGGGATGATAATGATAATAATAGTTATAATAATAGATATAATTTAAGGTCAAGAGGAAATGTTCCCGAAATAGAGTTCAAAAACGGCCAATAGAATATAGAGCTTTAACTATTATTAGTAGAATATTCATATTTATAATCTTTAGGATATTTTAGATTTCCTGTATAAATAGATAATTAGTATAGAAGTATTGATTTTACTCGAGTATAGAATTAAATGAAGATTTAAATGTTGGAATTGATGTTATTTGTTGCAACAAAAAGAGCAATAGGAGCCAGAGCTACCTTTTTAGTTTATATTTTGCAGTTGACATGGTGATAGGTCAAAAATTTCCTTACCGATTAAGTTCAAAAGTTTTATTAGCAAATGCTATTGTAAGGTCGCTGAAATAAAACTAGGTGGATAAATGAGCTCTTTGTGCATCCTACTTTGGAACATGTTTTCATAAGGATATTTTAATATTGATGTTTTTATAATGATTGTAATTAAGAAATGTAGTATTGTCGTTCCTAATTATTATCTATATATTTTTTTCTCTTTTCAGGAATTTAAATTTTATAATCACATAAATTATCACTAAAATTAATTTACAATGGAAAATCAATTAATGCCAGTAGATTCCTTTTAGAGAATATTTCTAAGAAACGTAGAAGAAAAATCGTGGCCCATAAATCTGGAGCTTAGAAAAGGAAATAGTACTTATCGAATAAGAAAATAAAAAAATTGATCCATCCTTCTTTTCCGAAAGAGTAACACACATTTCATCCATTAATTTACGCACTGAAAACAAGTATGGCGTACAGATGAACAAGGTATTGCTAAAGCTATATAAGTTTTTCAAAAGAACGAATTTCCACTTTTCTCTTATTGTAGAAACAGATGAACACAGGTACACCTCATTAATGAAGAAGGATAATATAATTCAATACGGACTCGAATTCAAAAGAAATGGCCTGGTTGCGTATAACCTTTGTAAATAAAGGAAATAAAACGGGAATT
>JABUQX010136537.1:0-12500 GCA_015478945.1 Trachelipus rathkii
TATCTAATTATTTATTAATATGTATCGTACATCAATTACTTGTTATTTAATTGTTAAAACATTTAATATATTAATAAATGATATTAATATTATTACCTATAAATTATGAAATATAACAAACGATTACAAAGATACGAGTATAACAAAGTCTAAAGTTAAAACTGTAATGAAGTACTTATTATTACTACGAGTTTACTAGTGAATTATCATACCTCTGTACTCTAATGTATGATTTGAGAGAGTAGAATATCATATTATATATTTCATTCTCAAATATCTAACATATATATGACTAAATAAAATAGTATATTTTATCGTATATTATATTTAAATCTTATATATCTATATTTATTATATAAATCACTATATTTAAAATGAATCAAACGAAGTATAATTTAAAGTATTACATCATTTTAAGAATTATTATGTTGATTTATTAATTATAAGTCGTGTTAGTTATTCATCTATCTACCACTAAGTACATCATGTATATCCGTACTCTAGACTACATCATAAGCTACCATTAATCACGATATTATATAATTCAGTGGTGATTCATAGATATCAACCAAGGATGATAGTGTTTCGATCTAAATCACTAGCAAAATAGAAAATAAATGTCATATTATGAATATTACTTTTAATTATTTTGATAGTCAGCCGCTTTCATCTCCAATGTTTTCTTACCAAACTTTCTATCAGGACCAAACGAGTCTCTCTATGAGTGATACGAACTGAAAGACTAGATACTAATATAAGTAATATGTAAATATAACATGACTATGTATAAGATATATTGGTATACAATTGATATGGATATTTTAAATAACCAGCCTATAATAAATCAATAGTATCATTCAGTATAAGAAGCTAGTAATGGAGTTATAGCTGACTCTATGCTTATTAAGCTTTTATTCACAATATATATTATAAATACTTACAGTATGTGTAAAATTATATAGAATATAGGCTAGGATGATGTTAAGTATATGATATATAAACGGGTGTTAATATGAAACCTTACATCTAAAGGATTACTTTATTTTAGAGTTAATGGTCTAGCCCGCAAGTAAATATAAAAAGTATAAATACTTTTTGTCAGTATTACTTAGGCACGAGTCAAGTTAATCGTAGTGAGTTCCTCGTAAGATTTAATTAGGCAGACACTACTAAAAAACGACTATATGAAATATCAATGTTGGTGGCTGAAATACCCGTATGGAACAATTTAATACGTATGTCTACTTCTTGGCTTTTAATATCGTGCAAGGCGCATTCAGTAATGTAAAATGAATAAACAGATTTCATGGTAATTTCTTGGATCACATATTACATTATTTAAAAAAATGTTAATCTATCACGTCTTGAAAATTGGCAATCAATATCCTTAAACAACTGCACTGGACATTAAACTATAAAAGTTTAAATTATATCAATGTATTAATCAGCTATTGTCGCAGAAAAATTAAAAGTCAATTACTCTCTGAATGAATGGCTTAGATTATTGTGTATTTAAAGATTAAAACTGTTGTAAGTAAACTTAGAATAACTCAAGAAAGAGGGGGCAAGGGAGGACATTTACCAACCATACAGCTAATTACCTCAGCGAAGGGAACGTCGAACGTGTCCTACTAATGCACTGAAGAGTGTACAGTACGATATAGGATGTTATTATTATCATAGGAAGAGAGGAAATTTTATGATAAGGACCTTCATCGAGAGCTGAAGCTTTAATGGATTCCCCAAATTACAATAGCCAAAGGGTTGAATTCCGTGCAAACAGATTTTCCGTATCAGTAATCAATTTGACGTTGTGATTTTGCAAGGGTATTTGGATACTGGGATGTATTTTTAATAGCAACTATGAGTATTAGAGACCGGCCAACTGTATTATATGAAACTTTAGAGAGTACGAGAGAACAAAAGGACGAAGACGACAAAACGAAGTGTTATGTGTTATAAAGCGAGATAATACAAATAATAAGAGTAGAACTAACAGATGTAAATGAAAGAAATAATACTATGATCAAACAATTGAGAGGAGAGATTTAAAGATTCAAGAAGGAATTAAATATGATTCGAAAAATATACCTTTTTCAAATTTTAATGTATTGGAATGAGCGCGAGAGAGGGAAGAGTCAATTTTTTAAAAATAAAATATAGATAGAAGAATTATAAATTAAAACTTTAAAGATATTGCAATAGAATGGAAAGCCAAACAGTTGTAATATATATGTGATTTGTTATTATATTATTATACTTTATTTTAATGCTCGTAATATCTGCTATATTCTACAATATTGTATAAACACCATGTTAATATATCAATTGTAATGAAATATGAAATAGATAGGTAATGAAAAGGAGAGGAGTATAGAAGTAAGGTGACGAGGTAAAATAATAGGATTAATAATAGAGGATATAAAAGGGGGATGAGGGTAGAAGAAGTATAATATAGGAATAAGAGAAGGTATAGTAGAGGAATAGAGTAATAAAATATAGTAAGTTGAATATGATATGTAGTATTTGGAGTTTATAAGAGAGCCATTGAAGGACTTGCTGATAAAAAAAATTTGAATGTATGATTTCTCGGAGATATGATAAGAATTTGCGCGACAATTTTACTAAAAGCAATAAAGTGAAATATAATTTAGATAAAACACGTGCCGTTTGGATACTCTTTATATCAGTCAGATAAAATATAAGCACAATGACATACAAAGAAATAAATATCACGGAATCAAGACTTCTCTCGCAGAAATCCTCCCGCCAGAGAGAATGAAATGTTCAAAAGAGAGGAAGGAGCGATGCAACTAGAATTTCGATATCAAGACAATGTGTCGCTTAAACGAAGAGTTCGAAGGAAAGCGGGTGAGAGAACGCGGTAGGGGAAAGGGCTGATGACTACACAATTTCACTAAAAGAAGAGAGTATCGATCACAGAAGGGACTGATATTGTGTACTTGTGATGACTTTACATAATACAGTATGTATGTAACTGTTGTGTGAAATAGAGAATGCATGTTCGAAAATATGGATTTCTGAGGAAAAGAAGAATGTGTAGGCAAAATCCTCTTATAAAGATAAAGTGGTGCCTGTGCTAGCACAAAAGAAAGCACCAATAAGCTATGCAGTACGACCACTATTAAATAGGTAGTATAAATATGAGAAGGTCAAATAGAGAATAGAGTAGAGTGATATAATAGAATAGAATAAAGGGAAAGTAATAAGGGGAAATAATAGAAAGAAGTGTATCAAATAAGTAATATATAAAATATGAGGTATAAGATAAGAAGTTATGAATATGCGATAATATATCAAAGTAAGTAGAATATAGTATGAGGAGTAATAGGTATGATATTATACATAGTATAAAGAAATAAGAATAGATAAATATAGTATAAAATAAGATTAAGATAATCTAGGGTATAAAGAGTATAAGTAATCTATAAGAAAAAAGGAAGGATATATATAACTATATAGATATAATATATATATATGGTATATATATATAGTATATAATATATATATATATATATAATTATATAAATTAGATAGGTATAGTGAGTTAATAATATGATTAGAGATATGTAAAGGAAGTAATACGAGTTAATGAAGATAATATTCGTACATAAATAATAATAGTAGATAAGGAATTAGTAGGAATGGGACGTAGGGCAAGGTTTTCTTCAGGGAGAGGGGGCAATGGCTGTCGGCGTGTATTAATAGAATATATAATATAATATATATATAATATAGTAATAAAGAATGAGGATTGAAAGTATATATATAAAGTTGAAATATAATTGACTATATAATAATGTCTTGATATATATAATATATTATTAAGTAATATAGATAATAAGTATAAGGAGAAGTATATATAATATATATATATATATAATATATATATATATTATATATATATAATTATGGTCTTAAAATGCTGTAGAGATCTTTTTTTTCGCAAATTGTTTTTTAACTGTGTTGTCTGGCAGCTTGAATATCAAGCGGGTACTCCTCGTCATGATTTATACAGCTTTGGCAGCCCGCCAAATGGACTATCGACATACTGGAAAGTTCTAGCGGAGGAAGAATGTCAAAAACGAAGATCTAGCTGTATAACAGCACAAGCTACGTTGACTTTAAGCCGATATGAAAAGAAAAACACATTAAAACTTTAGAAAAATAAATAATACATAAGTAGAGTCGTAGTAATATACACTCATTATCTGTCGATGTATGTATTTTTTCAATTTAGTTCTACGTACTGAAAAACCCTTAAAAAAACCGTCGTCTGGCATAAAACATAATGAAAAGTTCATATAAGTATGGATACTTCGCCGTAAGGATTAGTAAGAGAGGAGGGAGAGAACAAAGTACTCACCAAGACCCTAGGCGCCGCCCATGCGCTACGCACAGGTGAATAATAGAATGAGAGTAGTATAGAATAATAATGTAATTAGTGAATGTAGTGGGCAAGGAGTAATAAATATGAGAAGAGTGATAGGGAAGAGATAGATAGGATATATATATAAATATATATATATATCTATATAATATATAGTATAATGAAAAATAATTTAAAAAACTTTTGAAAATAAAGAAAATTTCTTACAGAACCCCAAATGGAACTCCCAGTCGGAACATCGGTTCCATCTACCATTCAACCTCCTTCTTCTTCGGCTGTCAGAGCACCGAGCCATACTTCCGAAAGAGAAGTTGGTTCTAGAAGTGTTATTATTTAATATCTATTATATATATTATTATATATATCATATACTATATATATATATTAATATATATAATATATATATTATATTATATTTTTATATCTTATATATAATATTTATTAAATATATTATATAATTTATATATATTATTATAATATAATATAATATATATATATATATATATATATATATATATATATATATACTATATGTATATTTATATATATATTAGTATATAATTATATATATATATATATATTAATATATAATTATTAATTAAAAGATAAATAATATATATATATAAATATATATATATATATATAATAATTATTATATATATTATATATGATATATATAGTATATATATATATATATAATTATATAATATATATATATTAGGTATATCTATATATATATAATATGTATATATATATGTATATGAGTATATATACGTATTTAAGCGTATATATATATTATATATTTTAAATTAATATTATATAATATTATATTAATTATATATATATAAATATATATATTATATATATATATATATATATATATATATATATATTATATATATATATATATATATATATATATATATATATATACATATATATATATATATATCATATATATATATTATATATATATATATATAATATATATATTTATATATATATAATAATACGTATATATCTATATATATAATAATATATTATATATATATATATATTATATATATATATTATATATTTATATATCTATATATATATTATAATAAATATATTAAATATAATATATATTAATATATATAATATATTATAAAAATAATCTTTAAATATTATATATATAATATATATATATATAATTATTTATATATATTATATATATAGGCTAATATATATATATTATATATAAATATATATTAATATATATATATATATATATATATATAATATATATATATTTTATAAATATATATTTATAGGGCGAGAGTATATATATATATAATATAATATATATATATATATATATATATATATATAATATATATATATAATATATATATATATAATATAGGCTATATATATAGCTAATATATATATATCTATATATATATTATATCTTATATATATATATATATATATCTATATAATATACTATTATATTATATATATTAAAATTCAAAATGAAACTGGTTTTGTACATGTACAGACTAAATTCAATATAATATATATATATATATATATATATATAATATATATATATAATATATAGAGGAGGAATATATATATATATATATAATTATATCAGCGGCGACTCCAGCAACTTTTTACTACTCTTTCCTCCTCCTCCTCTCTCTCCTCCTCCTCATCTCTCTCTCTCTCTCTATATATATATATATATATATATATATATATCTATATATATATAATGTATTTAAGAAGATCTATTTAATATAAAGATATTATATTATATATATATATATATATATATATATATATATATATTAATTAACAAAATAATTATTTACTATGAGATATTTGAGTTATCAATATTTTACAGTTTTCTTTAGCATATAATTGGTTTTATGGGTACCTTATTGTTTTTCTTTCAAATTCAAATATTTTTAATTTATATTTTAATTATTTTATCCGAATATGCATTAAGCAAACTAAATGTTTATTTAAATCTTTTTTTTTAAATACATAGGGTTTTATTAGATTCCTAGATAGGAAAAAAAAACTTGTAAAAAAAATTAAATTCACGATATTCACCTGTCTAAATTTTCTCTCCCTTTTCGGATAAGCGGAGCCGTCACGTTTTATAAAAATAGCATTATTCAATGGCGATGATTCTTACACTTTTGTTAAATTTACATAATCTTTTATTGTATTAATTCAATTGTATTCTTTCAGATGACACTATTTTTAACAAAACTAAATGAAAGAATTTCTATCATAACTTTACAAAATTTGAAGATTGTTCGTTTCTATAATAATAAATAGCTCGTGCTAAGCACGGTAAGCACGAGCATAGGAGTCGCCTCTAATATAATATATATATATATATCTAATATATATATAATATATATATATATATATAATATATATATATTATATAATATATTATAATATATATATATATATATATAATATATATTTTTTTACAGTTGTCACCACCACTCATCGGGCAGAGCCTATTCAAGGAGGGGGTGTTACACACCTCAGAAGTTAACAACTAAATTAAATTACGCAATTACACAGACGCAGGCTTTAAAGTGAGGGAGATTCAATTCAGCAGGAAACACAGAGATGGAAGAGAATTCCACAGAAAGATGTGGCAGGAAGAAGGAAGCACCGCCGCGAACTAGCCTGGAGTTACCTACATCAAAACAAAACTCATGTGCCGACACACAGCACCCCTAGTTCTGCGAGGGCGACGTAAAGGTGGAGGTCACGCGAGTGTAGCTCCCTCGAGCACCCTGCCGCTGCGATACCTATAGAAGAGAAATAAAGCACCAACATCCCGCCGCAAAGATAGAGGTCAGAGGGTCAAGTGAACTGGAACGTACAGAACAGTTTATAAGCCTTTTGGCCTTTGACCTGACCCTATCCAAAAGCCGGGTGAACCAGAGCCCCCCCAGATATGTGAGCAGTACTCCACAAGGGCGGATGAGCCCTTGTATAGCTGGGCACCCTGAGAAGCAGGAAAAAAAGTCTCGCCAGTCTACAGAACTCCCGAAGTTTCTTTGAGGCGCCCTAGCAACCGTTGTGAATGTGAGGTTTCCAAAGCATTTTTTTGTTTGTTAAGGCCAAGGATGTTTATATTGTTCAACAGGAGAGACGAGAGACCGTCGAAAGAGATAGGAAAGTTTGGAGGTGTTTTAGAGAGAGGGCAGATTTGGTAGAATTGAGTTTTTAAGAATTGAATTTCACAAGGTTAAGAACCCCACCCGGGAAATTCTATCCAGCTCAGCGAGAATAGAAATCGGAAAAATTAAGACGAGAGGCAAATTCTAGAAGTAAAAGAAGGAGCAGAATTGAAATGAGTTGAAGAATGAAGGGGTCGAGTCATCGGCATATGAGTAAATAGAGTTAGATGTGCAGGGAGAAGATCATTAATGAAAAAGTAGAAAAGGAGGAGATAGACAAACCCTGAGGAACACCACTATTGACAGAAAAGGAAGAAGAAGTCGCCCCACAAAACAGCCGATATTGAGCATTTGAAAGAAAACTAGACATAGTAAGCAAAGAGAAGGAGAAAACCCAAAGGAGGGGAGCTTGGAGAGCCATACCCGTCAAAATGCTTTGGATATTGTCAAGCGCCACCACGCAAAATCTCCCCAGTAGTTCCTAGGCGGAAAACCATAAATCAGTGAGATAGGAAAGTTTATCGCCAGTAAGACCTCGAGGCCGAAAGCCGTACTGGCGATCGGAAAGTGAATGAGATTCCAGATGATCTAAGAAATGGAGTTGAGAAGAGTTTCAAGAGATCTTAAATAGAATACAAGTAAGAGCTATAGGGCGATAGTTAGAAGGATCCGAGCGGCTTCTTTTTTCGGGAATAGGTTGGACATGTGCGTGCTTCAACACTGAGGGAAAGTGTTAGATTGAGACAGTAGGAGAATATAGTTCAACGAGGGACGGGGATAGCAGGAAGCACACTCCCTCATAACTCGGGGAGGAATGCCATCCGGCACCCGCCTTCCTAACTTCGTAGATTTCAGGAGCCGCATGCAACCCGATCGAATTTAATACAGGCAAAGGCATAGGACACCTGAGAGGAGAGAGAGGAGGAAGAGATCACAGATAACGTCCCGGGTGAGTAGAGGAAAACCAGGAGGCCGAAGAGATTGGACTTTTCAGTTGGAGAATTAGCACAGAACCACAGAGCGAATAAGAGGAGGAAATGAAGATTTAAAGAAGTTGTTAGAGATGTTTTGGCAAGAGGCCAGAAAGATTTCAGTAGGAGAACCAAGTTTTGAGGTTAGCGAACTTTCGTTTGATGAAAGCCGCTTTGCTCGTTCGAGAGATCCCTGCAACCACACGATTTCTAGCAGAAATGAAAATTAGCAAGAGAGATAGGAAGAAGAGAATTTTTCCAACTCCCGATAACGCCTCTGTCTCTAGCCGAATTTCCGAGAACAGCCGCATTCGATACCATGGATTATGAAGGAGAGAAAGATTTAGTCGAAGAAGGAATTGAACCTGCTCATCCCATCAACGATTACAGCTCCTAACCTTATCGGCGAAGTCGAAGCGCCACCAGAGACAAAGCAGTCATTCCAATTAGTTAGCGTAGCAGCAACCCAAGGCCCCCCAATCGGCCCGTCAAGTGCCAGAAAAAACGAGTAGGGCAGGAAGGACCTGTTGGAGAGAAAGTATTAAAATTAAGAGATTATAAGGTTGTGGTCAGAAAATTTACCGATAGGGGCGACAGTGGTGTTTCATAGAGCAGGACTACGTGGTGAAACATAGGTCAAGTGTATTCAAGAATTGTTAGGACGATCCGGACGAATATATATATATATATATATATATTATATATATATATATATATATATATATATATATATATATATATATTAATAAAAAAATAAATCAAAATAAAAATATATAAATTATATATTTATATATATATATATTATATATATATATATATCAAGAAGTAATTGCAGCAATTAACATCTACAAAAAAATAATACGTATTATATTATTTTTTTTATTATATTAATTATCAATAAAATTCAAGGTTATAAAAAATAGCAAGAAAGAGAAAAAAATAAAATATGATGTATAATGAAATAAAACATACCAATGAAATCTTATTTTATATAAAATGTAAAACAAGTTAAGTAAATCTGTAAGTAAATAAATTTATGTTTTACCTAAAAGGTCTGCTTGAACTGAAACAGCTGTAAGGGTGTTACAGTCCTTAACGAAGGCAAGATGGCCGCCATCCTCTTCACACCATTCTTTAGCCGTGGTCCAATTCACAGGTAAGACTGTGATGAGTTTGAAGCACTGGTCATAAACTTCGAAATAGTCTGATGGACAAGCACACTCTAAAATGAAATATGATAATTATATATATATTATATTATTAATTCTGTATTATTATAATTATTAAATTATTAATTAAATTTTAATTATAATTAAAAAATATTTATATAATTAAATATTAATTTTTAATATTAATTAATTTATTTATAAATTATTATATTCATTATAACAAGTTACATTATTATGATAAATTATAAAATTAAAATTAAATATATTAATTATAATTATATTGTTTTTAGTAATATAATTTATTAAATTTAAATTATCAAATATTTTTAGATTTGTTGATTGCATTTCTTTATATATATATATTTATATATTATAATAATTATAATAATTTATTATATTATATATTATTAAATTATATTATTTATTAATTAATTAATTATATTTATTATATATATTTATTAATATATATTAATATATTATAATTATATATTATAATAATTTAATATATAGAATTTATATTATTATTAATTATTTAATATTACTATATATTATATTATATATATATAATATTATTGAAAAATTGATGTATATATTATTATTATTATTTATTAATTATTAAATAATTACAAATAATATTAATTAATAATAATTATGTATTAAATAATAAAATATATTAATATTATTTATAATATAAATACAATAAAAATTATAATATGAAATAAATAACCTTTCTTCCATCATTAAATATAAGTCTTTTTACTGTTTACGAATGGTAGAGCAAATTCCTGAGTCAATTTATATTTTGAGACTGGAGTGTGGATAAGGGGGTGGAATAAAATTCATAATTAATAATAATAAAGGTGTTGAGTATAATATAATTGAGGTATTTGAAATAAATGAGAATTTAAAAAATAAATATTTTTACTTTAAAAAAATAAAAGGAAGATTTAGAGTAGGCCTCAATAAGTATGAGAAAATTTTGAGCATCGAGAATATATTTCCGGAAGTGAGCCAGAGTAAAAATATTATAATTATATAATGATTGAGCAATTACGATTAAGATATAAATTAAATATATATTGCGAGATTCTTTAGACTTCGTAAATTCTCCGGCTCGGCTCCGGATTTCCTAAATGTCTAACTGAAATTCTGAAAATATAATTATATATATAGTATATATAATATATATATATTATATATATATATATAATAATATATATATATATATAATATATATATATATAAATTTAAATAGAAATATATATAAAATAATTAAATAAATTAAAATTATAATAAATAATAAATAATATAATAAATATAATTATTAAATTAAAATAAATATTATATATTATAATGAATCTTGTTCTATTTAAAGGAAAGATTTAATCAGATTGAATATATAATCGACAAATAATTAACGTACGATAATGTAATCGAATTTATTATTTTTCATATATATTTTAGGCAATTAAGAGATGCAGTCAGAAATCGTACCAAAAAACATTTTATTTTTATATATAATAATAAAGGAAATAAAATACCCAAGATTAAATCGCAATGAATGGAAAGAGCTAAGGGTGTACTCTCGGCCTTTTCATCAGGGGACGACTGGAGGCTAGGGGTGAGGGACCTTCGTTACCCTCCCTCTGTCCACACCGTCGGCTCGAGGACCCCTTAAAAAAAATTAAAAATTAAATTAAAAATTAAAATGCGTTTTTAGGCAACTACTTTGCCTCCTTCTATTAGAGTTTAGCTATAACGTGACACTGGCAGGGTTTCACGCTACGAGTAAGCGTTCGGAGTAGTTTTCGATATCATGTTTCTATTCTTTTTTATGTAACTTCCTTTTAAAGGAGTACTTTTGTCCATATTATATATATATATATATATTAATTAAATTAATATTTATTATATTAATATTATATATATATATATATATTATATACAATATTATATAATAATATTTAAATAATATATTATATTATAATAATTATTATATATATTAATAAATATATATAATTATAATATATATATATATATACAATATAATCTATAATTTAAAGGTAATTTATATATGAATAATACCATACATTCACAGAATGTTAATGTTTGTCTTAAGTATTAACTTAATAAATATATTAAGTATATATTAATATTTATATATATATATAATTGATTAATTATTAATTAATATATATATATAATATATAATATATATATATAGTATAATTATATATATAATTAATATTATATATAATATATTATACTTATAATATATATATAATATCTGAAATTATATTATTCTGATTGCTTTTTTTTCTCCTCCTCGGAGAAAAGAATTCTTATCGAAGTGGCATTAACTTGGTAAGAAATCATTTGTATTTTATAAAAAGTATATATATACGTAATTGGTTGAGAGTAACAAAACATTATTAAAAAATGAAAAAATTTATTCAACAAACAAATATCATAAAATAAATCGAGGGTGTCTTAATGCTTGAATAAATTTAAAAAAATAGATTAATAAATAATTTTTTTCTATTTAAATAAATAAAAAAATTCATTACACTGTTATTGGTATTGTATTGACATAGCAATAGCAACTTCTTCCTTCACCTACCATTTCCCGGTACCATATATCCAAAAAGACATTTACTCTAGTTAGTATATTTATTTGCCCCGGTCGGTCCCTATATATAATATATATAATTATATAACAATTTATATTAATATGGATATACGACTAAAT
>JABUQX010136537.1:17500-25069 GCA_015478945.1 Trachelipus rathkii
GATAATAAATAATAGGATGATAATATATATAAATAGTATATTAAATATAAGTATATAAAGTAACTATAAGAAATAAGAAGAAGTAAAGAATAGAATAAGAAGAAGTAGAGAATGAAAGAAGAAGAAGAAGAAGAAGAAAGAAGATAAGTAAAGAGTAAAGGATAGTACATAGATAAATAAGTAATATAGAAAGTAATGAAATTAAAATAAATGAGTAAGCTATAAAATAATTAAAACCTGAAGATATAATAAGTAAGAAAAGAAGAAGAAGAGAAGAAGAAGAAGTATAGTATACTAAAGTGATATAATATAATAAAGTTAAAAATGGATAAAGGAAGAAGGAAGAAGGGAAATAAAAAATATAAACTTAATATAATTATATTTTTTTTTTTTTTAAATTTTTAACATTAATTACTAAAGAAAATGCTAATATTATTAATAATATAAAATAAATAAATATAATATTAATATATAATTTATATAAATTAAATTAATAAAATTAATAAATTAATTATGTAATTAATAATAATTATAATAATTAAAATAATAATAATTATAATATAAAAATTATAAATAATAATTAATATAATTATTATAATGAGAGTGGTAACATTTTACTTTCGTCGCTGTATCTATGTTTCTGAACTTGTATTTTAATTAAGAGGGCTGAAACCCTGAACAACTAACAAATAACATCATAATCATATTACAATGGAACGTGAATAATATTATTAACATAAAATAAGTATAATGCGATCCTGATATAATATTCATATCAACTTATTAAATTACTATAATCTAGATTTCAGAATTATATTTAATAATGTACCATAACTACCTTATAACAATCTACTAATATTACTTAAAGAACATGAAATATTTTTAATTAAAAAATAAATAAACTAAAAAATAAAACTATAGAAATTTAAATATATAATTAATTGAAAAAAAAATGATGAAAATAATATATAAAATCGAGTGTTAACACAAAACATTACTATATGAGACTAATACCATGAATGATAAAAAATAAAAATATAAAAATAAAAATAAAAAATTAATAAATAGATAAAAAAAAATTAATAAAAAATAAAATAATAAAAAAATAAAAAAAAAAATTAATAAAAAAAAAAAAAAAAAAAATAAATTAAAAAAAAAATAAAAAAAAAAAAATAAAAAAAAAAAAATAAAAAAATATTAAAAAATTAACATTAAAAATAATATTGAAATAAATCGTAATAAAAATATTTATGAAAAGGAACTATTGAATTTGTGAGGCAGAAATAAACATTTATGATAAAAAAAATACTATAATAATTAAAAAAAAATGAAAATGAACATATAATTAAATATAAAAATAATATAAACATGATATTAATATGGAGAGTGAATATAATAATATATATACATATATAAAAATATAAAAAATCTGAAAAATAACAAGAGATAGGAGAATTTAAAATAATAAAAAAATATTAATATAAAATCCAAATATAAATATAGAAAATATATAATAATTATAAATAATAATATTATAAATAATAATAATTATAAAATTAATAAATATAATATAATATAATATAATAAATAATAATAATTAAATATAAATATAATAAGATCAATATTATTATAATGATTGATAAATCATATATTTATAAATTATTATACCGATACCGTATCAATTTATCAAAGTGTGAGTGTTATGTATTACTAATATTTATTATTAATAATAATATCGTATGGTGATAATGTATGTATTGGTAGGATTTATTCTTATTTTATTCTCTTCTCCACTCTGTTGCGAAATTTATTTTCATTTTTCTCTACTTTTTTTCTTTGTCGCATAGTGTCGTCTATATACTCTTAGTATCTTTTTCAACCTTCATTCTTAGTCTTCTCATTTCTCATTACATTGCTACTCTTCTTCCTCATTGCTATTCTGTCATCTTTCCATTTTTCATCTTCTTTCAACCTTTGTACTTTCCTCATCTTGTTTTCTTCAGTCACTTATTATATTTGTACTTTTTCGTCACCTTTCTTTTGTTTTCTCTATTTTCTCTTACTTCTCTCTTGCTCTATCACTCATTGAGATATCACTCTCTAGTGAGTCATTTTGAGTTGATTGATTGTTACGTTTGTTTGTTGTTGTTGTTGGTTATACTTATTCGTAATTCTTGATTCTGTTATGTTTTAATGTTTGTTTTTATTTCTATGAGGTTGCTATGTGGTACAATTCCGGAATAGTTCGGTTGTAGAGAATAAAAGATTGAGAATACGACCATCTTGCTATATATAGTTCATCTCACAAATAGTAATTGAAGAGTATTTGATATATTCGACTGATAGAAGGCTCGCCGTTTTTTGTTGTATGTTGTTGTTGTTGTTAAGTTTGTGTTAATATTGATTGTTGTTGTTGTATTTGTTTTGATTGTTATTGTTGTTGTTGTTTATTGTTGTTTGTTATTGTTGTATTGT
This sequence comes from Trachelipus rathkii, assembly GCA_015478945.1. Lineage (NCBI taxonomy): Eukaryota > Metazoa > Arthropoda > Malacostraca > Isopoda > Trachelipodidae > Trachelipus > Trachelipus rathkii. The sequence goes on from JABUQX010136537.1 coordinate 19,976, forward strand.
TGTTGTTTTCTGTGTATGTTGTTAATTAGATTGAGGCATTTTATTAATATATAATAAATTAAATGAGATATTGTGAATGAGTAGGTGAGCTGATGTTTGTTGAATTAGTTATGTTAATGATTTTAGTATATGTATATAGTTAATGTCATTATCTTGATAATCGTAGTAGTAGGTAGATATTATATAGTAGTTAATGATATGATGTTAAGAGTAGTAATAAGTATGATATATATATAAATAGTTAATATAATGAGTAGTTATTATTATAAGTAGTAGTTTAGTAATTAGTAGCTGTTGTCTAATTATATTAATAGTCTAATTTTTGGATTCATGTGACAGGTTATTGATAAATAATAAAATAGTTATCATGCTATGATCACTAAAGAAATATATAAATAAATTAATAATTATCATTAATAATAATAATTATAATAAATTATATAAATATAAGAATATAATTAAATATATATATAATAAATCATATATAATTAATAAATAATAAATATATTAAAATATAATAATAATCATAATAATATAATATATAATAAAATAATTATAAATAATAATAATATATAATTAAATAAATTAATAATATATAATAATAAAAATAATAATTAATTTATATATATAATATAATATAATAAATAATATAAAATTAATTTATAATAAATTATATATAATAGTATATTAACTAATAATTATGACTGTTAGTCTCTTTTCTTGTATACTATTCGTAAGTAGTATTATAGTATATTAACTACTAGTATATACTATATAAGTAGTTAAAGTTAAGTATATGTAGATTATATGATATAATAGTAAGTTTAAGTTTTAAGTATAGTTAAGTTAAAGTAATCATTATCGGTATATATTATATATATATATATATAGGGTTTAATTAAGTTTAGATTTTTTTTTTACTTATAATATATATATAGATATATATTAAAATATTATAAAATATAATATATATATATATATATATTATTATATATTATATAATATATATATATATATATTTATATATATTATATAATAATATTATATATATATTAAATTAATATTAATATATAATATATATATATATATTTATAATATATATAATATATAATATATATATATATTATAATAAGTGAATATAGATATATATATATATAATAGATATATATATATATATAAAATATATATAATATATAGTGATATATATATATATATATATATATATAGATAATATTATATATATATATATATTATATTGTATATATTAATTATATATATATATATATAATATTTAAGTATTAATTATTATTATATTAAATATATTAGTAATATGATATATATATTATAATTAATATTAATTATAATAATATAAATGATATATATATATATATTATATAATATATAGATATATATTAATAAATTATATAATATATATATATATTAAATATATTAATATATATTAATTAATAATAGATATATATATATAAATATTAATTAAATACTTAATTATATAATTAATCTATATTATAATATATATATATATATATGTTATCCCTGATAAGTATATATATATAAAGTCCCGTTACACATTTGTATTACTCAAATAGTAAAATAAATATTATATATAATAAAATAATAAAATAATAATAATAATATATAATAATTATAATAATAATGATATAATAATTAAATAATAATTTATATAAATTTAAATAATAATAATTAATAATTAATAATAAATAATTAAATTAAATTAATTAAAGAAGTTAAAAAAAGAAGTAGTGAAAGAATTTCTGTTATATTAGTAATAAGTATGTAGTCTTGTCTAGTTGTCGTATAAGTTATATAAGTATAAGATATAAATATAATATAGTTATTTATGATAGTATTGTTAAGTCAAAGTAGTTTTTAGTAATAGGTAGTAATATATATATTATAGTTAAGTATTGTTATATATATATAAGTAAGAGTATGATTTAAGTAAACTCATTTAGGTCAGCTTTATATATCATATATTAATATAAATATATATATATATATATATTATCATAATATACTTATATATATATATATTAATATAATAATATAATTATATATATATATAAGTATAAATATTATACTATAATATATATATATATATATAAAATTAATATATATATATATATATAAATTAATATATTTATAAATATATAATAGATATAATATAATATATATTATTTAATATATATATATATATATCATATAATATATAGTTAATATATATATATATATATATATATATATTTAAATATATATATATATTATATTATATATTATATATAATTAATAATATATATATAATATATATATATATTATATTATATATATATATAAGCTATATAATATATATATATATTATATAATATATAAATTATTAAATTTATATATTATATATATTGATAAAATAAGCAATACCTTTAGCACTATTAATAAATATATTATATATATATATATATAATATAATATATTATATATATTATATTAGATATAAATATATATATATATTATATATATTATTATATATATAATATTAATTATAATATATATATATATATAATAGATATATATATATATAAAACTAAATTTATATATATTCACTTGCGTATGAGTCAATTCTCTACCTTACGCTCAATATTGGTTCACTTAAATAGGGAGCGACCCGCTCATTCTGTGGTTATTCATAATCCTCGAAATAGTTATAATCCCCTTAATATTAATAAATATATATATATATATATTTATAATATATATATATATATATAATATTAATATATATATATATTAATTAATATATATATATTTAATATACTATATATATATATTATATATATAATATAGTATATATATATATATATATATAATATATATATATATAATATTAAATATATATAAATATATATTAATATGATATATATAGATATATAATATAATATATATATATATATATATATATTATTATATATCATAATTAATATATAATACTTTAATATATTATATATATAATATAATTATAGATTATATATTAATATAGTATATATATATATATTATATAGTATATTATAATAATATAATATAATACTAAGATTAAATCATATTTTATTATATAAAATAAAACTTATTTTGTACTATTTAGCCAGTATAGGGTCGATTCGATATTTGCCTCGATATGAGACTAAAATCTTGGTATCTTGTATTTACCATGTAGGTGCAATTGAAGGCTAACTAAAATGTGGAAGTAGGCTGCCGTAATCTAGTCTCTTCCCATTTTTACTCTTATTTAATATAGCTTAGTGAATAGAGAGTAGTAAACATGAGAAAAAGTGTGAGGATATAATTATGATGGAGTTCGAAAAAACGCCTCACCTCTATACTCAAATGTGACGAGTGCAAAATTGTCTGTACTATGACAACAAATGCAAGCAAGCTGAAATTAGGGCTCCGCAAGCGGAGACGAAATACCGTACTAGATACTGAACCACGTAAGGTGCAGTGAGTAAAGCGGGTAGCATAAAAGGCGATAAGTTGAGTATTGTGATCTCCTGCGTAATAATTTCAATCTCTACACTGTTAAGTGTGTTATATTTTTAGATTACGCTGATAAAAAAATAACAGTAAAGGGGTAGATATAAGTTGATCGTCTACCATAAGCAACAAAGACCACATAGGTAGAATAGTTGATATAATAAGTTGTGATAGCAAAGGGTATAGCGTGTAAGGGTAAATGTATGTGTATATATATAATGTAGTAAATATGTATTATCCATGTAATTAAACCAACTCATCTTAACTATGATTAGTAACTTATAACGTCACATACGAACGATCTAGGTTGTAGCGCACCTATAATAGTAGGGGATGTGCTGCACCCAAAGGGGTATTATATAGGTAGTAAATAAAGGGGATTATATATGTATTGATAGTATAATTAATATTATATAGATTATGTAATATATATATATAAAATATATTATAATTAATAATAATATATACTATATATATTAATATAATATATTATAATATTCATAATATATAATATATATATATATTAATATTATATATATATAATATATATAATATATTATATATATATTATATACTATCATATATATATATAAATAACACCTCACGTACGTTTCAGTACTATATATATATTATATATATATTATTAATGTACGTTACGTCTAGTCGTTAACTGACGCGCTATTAACTATGCATATCAGTACATGATTTTACAATGTTTGCAATAAGCCAACGTTGTCAATGACATAATATGCCAATATATTTACATCTTTATGGCCCTACGCATTATCAAAGTTCACTTTGTTACGGGTTTTGTGGAAATACTCCTATTATAATTTTAGTTGTATATATATGTGTTGTAAAAGTCTACTGAAACTCATATGATTATATTTTGTATAGGTCTCACGGTTATTAAGTTATAATATGATATTATATATCTTTAATACCTTTTTAAATTAAGATTATGGAATGCCCTATATATTATATATATAGTATATATATAGTTATGAACCGTTACGCGTATTTATATATTATTATTCATACGTTAAGTAATGTCGATACGTTTGTCGTGGGTGCATTAATATTATTTATATGATTCAGGTTATAGCTGTTTAGCTTTATTATATATGTAAAACTTTGTACTTACAGTATATAATAAATAAGAACTTATAGTTTTTATGTTGTTTATCCATAAGAATAATTATCTCAAAATATGTACAGAATCTAATATAGATTACAATAGATCCTGATGTGTGAGATTGGTGGTAAGAGTGCTATTGTATACAACTTTATGTGTTATACGTTTGCAATATATTCGTATTTGGGTTTTCAGTACTTATCAATAGATCCTGGTAATGTGAGATAAATTATTTCTCTATCAATTTGTATTTTCGGAACTAAAATAAAACTGATTTAAACACACCATTCGCGATGTTAATAGATGGAAAAGTAACATTGATATGTAAGAAACTAATTTACTTATGATACTATAGTATTTATTATGATAATAGTATAATGTAGCTGCAATAATATACA
>JABUQX010136538.1:2500-14166 GCA_015478945.1 Trachelipus rathkii
TTAACCCATAGTAGAAAGCAGCCTAGCAACTTATAATATACACCAATCGAATCCTCATACCTTATAGCATAGGGGTAGGCATCAATATTAGGGCTGTTCTATGATCAGGGTAGGCTAGAAAAGGCTAACTCATACAAGGAAGCATCCTAGCAACTTATAATATACACCACCGATTCTCATACCTTATAACCTAGGTAGACACCACATTAGGGCTATTCTAGGCTCAGGGGAGGCTAGAAAATGCTCGGAAAAAGTGGCAATCAGTTGGCACTATGTGGCACTCACTCGGCACTATGTGGCACTCACCTGGCACTCACCTGGCACTCAGTTGGCATTCACCTGGCACTCATCTGGTACTCCTGTGGATCTCATAGGACACTCCTAGACACTCCTTACGGTGATTGGGAACCATCAAATTTGATCCGTCAAAGTTGAGTCATCAAAGCTGAACCTCAATAAAGCTGAGTCATCAAAGTTGAGCCATCAAAGTTGAGTCATCAAAGTTGAGTCATCAATAATGCTGAGTCATCAAAGTTGAGCTATCAAAGTTGAGCCATCAAAGCTAAGTCATCAATAATGCTGAGCCATGAAAGTTGAGCCATCAAAGTTGAGCCATAAAAGTTGAGCCATGAAAGTTGGCCATTTCAAAGTTGAGCCATCGCTGGTTGCTGCGCTGAAGCATCAAAGCTGAGGCATCAAAGTTGAGGCATCAAAGTTGAGGCATCGAAGCAGAGGCATCAAAGCTGAGGCATCAAAGTTGAGGCATCAAAGCTGAGGCATCAACGCTGAGGCATCAAAGTTGAGCCATCAATGCAGGTGAAATCAAAGATGAGCCATTAAAGTTGAGCCATCAATACAGGTGCCATCAAAGATGAGCCATCAAAGCTTACACCATCAAAGATGAGCCATCAAAGCTGACACCATCAAAGTTGACACCATCACCGTTGACACCATCAAAGTTGAGCCATCAAAGTCGACACCATCAAAGTTGAGCCATCAAAGTTGAGTCAGCAAAGCTGACACCATCAAAATTATAAAAAAGGGGGCTAAAACTCCCAAAGGGGGGGCAAACTCTAAGGGGGGACACATACGACGGTTGCTACGCAACCGTCTGACTCACCATCTACTCAAAATCCTACTCAGGAAACAGCGTGCCGTCGATATTTAAAGGCCATTTTTACAACTGCAAAAAGACCTCCCTACTACTAGGCTGCTCTGCTACAACTTTGTCATGATTCTTGTATTTACCAAGCTCTTTAAGGGAATTGATATCTTTTACTGGAGCCTCAATTGCGTTTGTAGCTGAAAACCATGCTTTTATAAAACATTTTACTAAGAGCAACAAATTCGTTTAAGTTTGTTAACGTCAACTGATTTGTCTTAAAATTTACGTAGAAAACATTTTGGTAAGAAGGAACATTTTTAGGGGTTCTCCAAATATATTATATATATATATATATATATATATATATATATAAAAGAGAGGAGGAGGAGAGGAATGGAATGCAGAGCCTGTGTCTGTGTTTGCAATTCAGTTTGCTTTGACGCATTGTCGTTGTTTGTTGTCGCAAAGTGTTAATCAAGAATGGCCAACTTTGATCAGAGAGCAAACAGTAAATTCTTTTTCAAATTACGGGAAACATTCACAGAAACATTCAATTTAAAAAATAAGGTGTAAGGTGATGATCAATATCGCGAATCAAGTTTAGGAACGGTTTACACGCTTTAAAAAAAGGCGAAAGTTACTAGATGATGAGCGTGTCTGTAGACCATCAGTAGCGTTTAATGATGACACCATTGCTAGAGTATGATGGGTAATCCGAACTTACCGGAGGCAAACCATCTATGAAGCTGTAAATATTGTCGGGATTTCTCATGGCAGCTATCACGCAATCCTCGCACAAAACTTGAACATGCACCGCGTGTGTATGTACCTTGTCCCAAGATTCCTCACCCTGGGGCAGTGTGAAGAGCGGGTCTATCTCAACGGTGGGCAAATTGCTATGGTGGATGCGGATCGAGAATTCCTGAATAGGGTAATAGCTGGCGATGAGACGTGGTATTTACCTGTACCATCCACAAACGAAGCATCAGACCTCTGAGTAAAAATCTCTTAGTTCACATGAAAACAAAAGGTTTGAGCAGATCACTCAAAGGAAAAAGTCATGCTGGAGATCTTCTTTGACATTAAAGGTCTCGTGCACTTTGAGTTCATACCTCAGAGTCGTACAGTTTCCAAGCATATGTACCAGGATTGTGGAGTCGGTTCAAAAATTTTCCGTCCACTCCGACTCAATCCGACCAAACGTCCAGAGCTTTAAGAAGCGAAAAATTGAGTTTGCTCCAGACAATACCCCGGCACATCGTTCACTCCTGGTCTCTGAATATCTGACAAACAGCCACGTACCTGTGCTTTCTCAACCTCCTTACTCCCCAGATTTGACTCCAGCTGATTTCTATCTTTTCCCTCGCATGAAGGATCTGTTAAAAGGGAGACGATTTCAGTCAGCAGAAGAAATTAAAAAATGCGACGACTTATGCGTTGAAGGGTAACAAAAAAGAATTGCTTACAGCGATGTTTCGGGCAGTGGTACGAGCGCTGGCAGAAGTGTGTGACAGCCGAAGGAAGATACTTTGAAGGTGATATTGTGTAATTACTATGTTGTATCATATACGATAATAAAGTTTAGTTAAAAGTGTTTTTTTTACTACTTGTCGTATATATATATATATATATATATATATATATATAATATATATATATATATATATATATATATATATATATATATATATATATATATATATTTAAAACAAGATATTAAATATATAATATATATATATATATTATATATATATTCTCATTCTCCTACCACTCCTCGCTAATTTTTCTTCGCTAGAAACGTTGAAGGGAAGACTCTTCGACAAGCAAGCGGACCTTTCACTTAAAGGAAAGTGGCGCTGACCTCCTTGGTTTCTCCTACTGACAAATCCTTCTGGCCTCTTGCCAAAAATATATCTAATAATGCTGTAAGTTATTCTTTCCTCCTCTTATTCGCTCTGATGGTTCCTGTTTGCTAATACTCCAACTGAAAAGGCCAATCTCTTCGCCTCACTATTTTCCTCTAAACTCACCTGGAAGATTTGGCATACTCATTCCTCCTTCTCCTCTCGGTGTCCTATCCTTTGCCCTGTGATTACCACATTTGATCGGGTGCATGGGCTCTGAAATCTATGAAACGTTAGGAAGCGGGTGGCCCGGATGGCATTCCTCCCGAGTTTTGAGGGAGTGTGCTCCCGTGCTGACCCCGCCCTCGGTTCAACTTATTTCTATGCCTCAATACGCATTTTCCCCTCAGTGTTATAAAGCGCGCATATGTCCAACCTATTCCGAAAAAAGAAAGCCGCTCTGATTACTCTAACTATCGCCCTATAGCTCTAACTTGTTATTCTATCTAAGATCTTTGAAACCCTTCTCAACTCTCACTTCTTAGAACATCTGGAATCTCTTCACTTCTTTCCGATCACCAGTAAGGCTTTCGGCGCTCGAGGTCTACTGGCGAATATACTTTCCTATTTAATCAATTTATGGTTTTCCGCTCTTAGGAAAAATACGGGGAGATGCGTGGTGGCGAATGACATATCCAAACATTTGACCGGTATGGCACGCGTCCTGCTCTCCAAAATCCCCTCCTTTGGGTTTTCCTGCCTTCTCTTTGCTTACTATGTCTACTTTCTTTCAAATCGCTCAATTTCGGATGTTGTTGATGGGGCGACTTCTCTTCCTTTCTGTAATAGGGGTGTTCCTGCAGGGTTATGTCTTGTCTCTCTTTATTCCTGCTTTCATTAATGATCTTCTCACCTTGCACATCTAAACTCTAAATCCACTAATATGTTCGATGAACTCGACTAGGACTGACCGGGCCGCCGGCCGGCCCCGGCCATTTTTAGCGACCCCGGCCCGCCCCGGCCAAAATCAGGAAAAACCGGTGGTTTTCTACCGGGGTTAGCAGTAAATTTATTCAATACTACATTGCCATATTCAAAACAATAAAAACATATATTTTAATTCGCATTACTTCCTTTGTTATAGCAAATTGGTTGCAAAATATACTAACACTTACCTAATAAGAAATTTTTTGTTGCGTTATTCTAATAATATTGATTTTACTAAATATAAATATTGAGAAGTTTTAGCCAATTATAATTATATTCCAACTAGAGATGTTTTTTTATTATACATAACTATCACATGAGTAGAATTACTTTGATATTATCAAACGAATTCGGAAAGGAAATAAATATTGTTAAAATATTAATGTATTATTATTATTTAAAGTATAATATCTTCAAGAAAATCAATTATTTTCCCTTTCGATAATATTTATTTAATTGAATTAATATATATATATATTATATATATATATATATATATTATATATATATATAGTAGTATATATATATATTATATATATAATATATATATATATTATATATATAACTATATATATGATTTACTATATATTATATATATAATTATTATATATATTGATATGTTGTACAGTCAACCACACTCACGGGCTCGCCCGTTTTAGGAGGTTCAGAAGAATAAAACATAGAAAACCCACCCAATTCCCAACTTAACAAATCTCTCAGGTGACCGCAGACGTGGGCTTAAAGAGGAAGATTAAGTACAGTTGGAAAAACAGAAGGAGGCAAGGAGTTCCCACAGAACAGAAGTAACTGGAAAAGAAGAGAGGCACCCCAACGAACAAGTCTGGGGTTTTCCAATACTCACTGCAAACCTTCATGCGTGAAGCAATGGCAACCCCGTTTGTATACTGAGGGCGCACGCAAAGGGGTGGAAATGCGAGAGGTCAGCTCCCCGAGCATCTGCCCCCGTAGTACCTATAGAAAAGAGAGAGAGCGCTCATACGTCAACGTGCTAGAGATAGAGGTTAAGGGGAGTTATGAAAGACGGAAGCAGTTTATCGTCTCTTAGCTTTAGACTCAACCCTATCCAATAGAAGGGTGAGCCGGATCCCCCAGATGTCGAGAACGTACTTCCTACAAGGGCGAATATGAACCTGAACAGAACTCCGCACTCTTTGAGACCACACTTGACCAATTGGTAAATGAGGTTTCTCAAAGACAATTTGTTTTTGTTTTTGTTGAGACGGCAAGAAATGTTCTATGTTATTCAACAGGTGAGACGTTAGAGCCGTCGATAGAAAAATAGGAAAATTGGGAGGTGTTTTTGAGAGGCAGATATGAAGAAGTTGAGTTTTAAAGAGTTAAACTTTACAAAGGTTGCGGTGTACCGCCACCGGAAATCCATCCGAGATCGGCAAGAATTAGAAATAGAGCAGAAAGACGAGAGGCATGCTCTAGTGCAAAAGATCGATGCAGATTTGAAATAAATAGAAAGAATGGAGAGTTGAGTCATCGGGGTAAGAGTGAACAGAGTTTAGAAGTACAGCTGGGAGATTCGTTGAGAAAAGTAGGATATAAAGTTGGAGAATAATAACAGAACCTTGTAGGTAACACACAATTAACAGGAAAGGAGGAGAGGAACGCTCCATTCACGATGTGCTGATATGGAGGCGAACCGATAGAAACTAGACACTGTAGAAAGCAAAGAGAGTGGAAACCCAAGGAAAAGGGAGCTTACGAGAGTAGCGACGCATGCCATACCCTCGGTCAAAAGCTTTCGATATGTCAGACAGGACAATACCCATTAATCGCCATAATCCTAAGGGCAGAAGACCATAAATCAGATATAGATAGAAAGTATGTCACCAGTTGAACTGCGAACGTCGAAAGGCCAACTGATGATCCTGAGAAAGGGAATGAGACTCAGATTGATCCAGGAATGAGAGAAGAGAGTTTGCAAAGTATTTTAGATAGAATACAAGTGCGGCTATACGGGTCGCATAGTTTGAAGGATCAGACGGAAACTTTTGCGGGATCGTGTTGAACAAAAGCGCGGCTTCCAGCACTGAGGAAAAGTATTAGTGTTAAGATATATATATATACGGTATATATATATATAATATATAGTATATATTATATAATATATTATATATATATATAGTATATAGTATATAATACTGTATACTATATATATATATTATATATATAATGATATATATATATATATATATATATAGTATATATGATATAGTAGTGATATATATATATATATATATATATATATATATATTATTATATATTAATTATTATTTATTATGACTATATATATACTGGTATAATATCCACGGCAGTAGATCTCACGTACTATTCTTGCCTAAGGGATATAAGCAGGAAAGACAGACTATACTTCTTTCCTAAGAGATCAATTATTTTTCTCAATAATTTTCTTTTCGAAAATAGGTTTTAATTGAATTAACTTAAAGGTGTAGCTCTTTTTTATCAAATTAAAACATTTTATTATTAATTGAAATTATATTAATTTTCATTCTAAGTTTTAAGACTTCATCAGTGTTTTTGACTACCATATCTAGATTTTAGCTAAATCCGCGGCCTCTGGCCGGCATAATTCTCGCCCCGGATCGTTCCCAGTACTCCTGACCCTTCATTCTTAAACTAATCTTCAATTCTGTCTCGCCTCTTTATGCTTCTAGAAGTTGCCCTCTCGTCTTTACCTTTCGAGACTCTTGATTGCTCACTGGACTCTGGACTGGACATTTCCGGGCTCGGGTCCGGTCTCAACCTTAGTGTAAAGTTTTTAATTTCTTTAAAAGCTCCCAAACTTCTACAAATCTCTCCTCTCCTATTGCACGCACACCCTCTTCTAACTTCTCCATGTTTTTCCCGCACGGTTCTCTCGTCCTCTCTGTTCTTGACCAATACTAAACATCTGCTGGGCGTACACTAAATACAAAAAAATGTTCTCTCGAAACCTCACAGGTGACAACGGTTTGCTAGAGGCGGCCTCAAAGAAACTGGGAGTTTCTGTTTAGACCTGCGTGACTTTTTTTCCTCTTTCAGTTGCTCCAGCTATAGACCAGGGGTTTCATCACGCCTTGTATGGAGTAACTGCTCACTCATATCGTGGGGCTCTGGTTCACCGGCTTTTGGGATGGTTCGAGATCATAAGGCATAACCGAGTTATATAACCGTCCTGTTCTTCCGGTAGTATCACTTATGACCCTTCTATCTTCGGCGGCCGCGTCTGTCGCGTCACTCATTATCTCATTTTCTTATAGTAATCATGATGTGTACCCGGTGTCGGTAAGCGGCAAGTTGTGATCGAAACTGGTACTCCACTTCGCGTACGCAGCGTCCATGCGTTTACTGACGTACACGAGCAACCAAAGGGTGCTGTTCCGCGCACCAGAGTTCTTTTGTGTTTGCATCATCTCATCACACTACCCACTCTGTTCGCCTCGACAGCGTTGCTCATCTGTCACTAGACACCCTACACTCTGGTCAGTCTGTGACATTTAATTCGCCAATAGCATTCACTGTGTTTACCTGTCAATTTTGAATCTCGCACTACTTCATAAGCCTCTTGAGTCTGCTCACATCCATTCTGCGTAATTATTGTGTTGTCCACCGACATGTTTACTTTTATTTGAAGCCATACGTTCACGGAGACTTTTCCCACATCTTTCACGTTAGATAATAGAGCTAAGTCGCTACTAGTGTCACGGGTGGCTCACTGGGTCGGGTGTCCACATGCTAAGCATCAGGAAATATAAAATAATAAATATATTATATTTTTTCAAGGGGCAACCCTGACGAAAATAGTTTGAATGTATGTCAGAAAGATTTAATATCTCTATTACGCCTATAGTATATCAATAATCGTCACCATATTAATATTTAATTAATATTAATATATAAGTATATATATAATATTAATATATATAATATAACTATTTATATATATATTATATAAATATTATATATATATATAATTATATATTATATAATTTAATTATATATATAATTATATATATTATATTATATATATATATATAATATATATTATATATATATAAATTATATATTAATTGTACATGCAATTTAAATTAAATCACAATAGCTATCTAACACAATCAAGTTAAATACCAACTTGGATGTGGAGGTATTCACCAGCCAATACGCCGATTCTTCAGTTCATGCGCACGCAGTTTATAGGGTTCTAATACCGTACATACTCGTATTACTACCATATACTATATATAAATAATATAATCCACAATACGTTAGTATAATAAATTATGACATTGAGTACTATTATGATATTACATATAACTCTTTAATTAGTATTGAATGTACGTATATACTTTTATATCTATGACTATCCTATATAATATGATACAACGTAATTTGAGAGCGTTATAATAACGTAAATATCAACTTAGTGCTTATTTTATAAATAGATTACGTATATATTATATTATATTACGCGACTAATATCATTGTCCAAGGTACTACTGATAGTATCAATAATATCAATATACTAATAATAATACTAATATAATAACCTGTCTTTATTATTTTACTCTAAATAAAATTTACTATATATCATTCTTTCTAATAATTCTATTATTACCTCTACATTTTATTTACTTGTTGAGTTATAAACAATGCATATGATTATACACATGAGTCATACAGAGAGTGTATAGTATATTATTGATTAATTATATTAAACTTTATATATATATATATATATATATATATATATATATAATATATATATTATATATATATTATATATATATATTATATACTATATATATATATATATATATTATATATATATATATATACCTATATATATAATATATATATTATATATATATTATATATATATATATATATATATATATATTATTATATAATATATATATATATATATATATATAATATATATATATATATATATATATATATATAAAATATATATATAATATATATATATATCAGTGATGGGCGAATCCGGCACTTTTGGATTCGAATCCGAATCGAATCCGTGTGTGTGGAAATGTTTCGAATCCGAATCCATCACATTTGGGTTCGCATCCGGATCCTACATCCGAATCCGTGTGTGGTGTGAAAAAGCTTGAATCCGTAATCCGATCCATCTAGAAAGGCTAGAATCCGAATCCAAATCCGATCCCGGGATTCGAATCCTTCCAATGATTTTTTTACAAAATTAAATTACAACAACCAAAATATGACATATTTCTTTTCAAATATTTATGGGATATATAAATAAAATTGTTTTTTCATTTTTTCATTTTTTACTGAGCTGAATATACATATTTAATTTCACATGCTAAATAATTTTCTATTATTTCTTTCTTCTTCTTTCTTTACTTCCTTTTATTTTCCCAAGAATGGGATAAGGTGCGCTACAAGCATCGAAAGAAAAGCAGTAGAAGAACATGACAAAGTGAAAAGAAAGCCCAGCCTTACCGCCCCTCAGTACCATTAAATTAATGAGAACTCGTCGCAGTCAGAAAAATCCACCCTAGAGCTTCATGGGACCGCGACGGACCCTCACACTATGGCATCTCGCCAATGTAAGGTTCATCCCTTGGCCCCAGGTGGGCCCAACCATACCCCTCCACAATCCCCCGCATTCACTCCTGTTTACACCTGTTCTTTCGCACTGCTACAACTCTCTAACATTTCTCTCCTTCAACATTCGTTTACGATTCAATCCACTTTTTCTTCGGTCTCCCGTATATATATATATATATATATAATATATAATAATATATATATATATATATATATATATATATTTATAGTATATATATATATTATATATATTATATATCATATATATATATATATATATATATGTATAATACTATATATATATATATATAATAATATATATATTATATATATATATATATAATATATATTATATATATATATATATATATATATATATATATATATATATATTAATTATATATTTATATATATATATATATATTAAGTAGTATCAGAACGTCCGGACCTCGGCAGCGATTTCTCTCAAAAAGTAATAAGAGATAGAGTCTTCAAACTTGGAATATACTGTATATATGGGTTAAGCTCGAATCCGTGTAAATTTCAAGTCGGTGGGATGTATATAGAGGGTGGTCACTCCCGATGGTGGACGCCGATATTGCGCTTACGCCCTTGTGGCGTGATCTGCGTGGGTAAGTTTAGGCCTAAATAGTATTAGGTTCGAGCGTGACTTGGAGGTCAAACAGACCGAAGGGCTGTTTGACCGACAGACACAGACAGAAGTGCGCGTGCGCATTATTATTAATAGTATTATTATTAGTATTACGTCGAAGAAGTGTTTCGAAGGGAAACACTTCTGAGTTGTTTTAATACCCCTTCTACGTATCCTTCGTCACCTTCTACATCTCCTCCGTCAGCGCCATGTTTTGCGTTCATTCCCTTTGTTTCATGTCTTTAGCGTTGGTTCTGCAGCAGAGTCAGCTCGATTCCTACGCCGCGTCCGGTTCTGGCCACGATTCCGGCTTTGGGCCTCAGCCCTAAGGGCTGAGGCCTTACCCCTCCTTCGGAGGGGTAAAGCCGCTTACACCCCTTCGGGTGATCCCCCTCGCAGGAATTCACACCCTTTCAGGGGCGCATCTCCCTAGGGATTTCTCTTGAGGGTAAATGTGGCTGGTTTAGATACTCTTGGTTAATGAAAGGTTTATTCGTAGTTAGGTAGTTATGTTTAAATAATTACTAATGACAATGCAAAAATAACACCGATTTGTTAGAGAAATGATGAGTTTTTGTAAGAATATTACTGTGTTAACTGACTGTGATGTGTTAAACGTGAGCCTGGGTTAAGTTTTTGTTGAGTAATGTTAGGTTTGCCCTAGAATTTTGCTAATGTCTATGTTTATTCATGCTTCAATTGATGTTATACTCAAAACGAGTGACACTTTGTTGAAGATAGTGTTAATTCATAGTTTGGGCCTCAGCCCGAAGGGCTGAGGCCTTACCGCCTCCTTCGGAGGGGTAAGCCCGCTTACACCCTTCGGGTGATCCCCCTCGCAGGATTCACACACCCTTTCAAGGGGCGCATCTCCCTGGGTTTTCTCTCGGAAGTATGTGCTGGTTTAGATAACTCTTGGTTAATGAACTGTTTATTCGCTAAGTTAGGTACGTATGTTAAATATTACTATGACAATGCGAAAATAACACCGATTTTTGTTAGAGAAATGATGAGTTTTTGTAAGATATTACCTGTGTTAACTGACGATGATTTGTTAGAAACGTGAGCCTGGGTTAAGTTTTTGTTGAGTAATGTTAGGTTTGCCTGAAATTTTGCTAATGTCTATGTTTATTCATGCTTCAATTGATGTTATACTCAAAACGAGTTAACTTTGTTGAAGATAGTGTTAATTCATAGTTCAAGATGTTGGTATCTTTAATAATTGGTTACTTTGTTAAGGGATTTTTGTAGATGATACGACTTTACCTGTTGGTTGATATTAGAAACTAGGAATACTGAAAATACTCTAAAATTCTCTGCAGGTGTATTTGAAATAGAGGGAGATTAATATTTCTGAAATTAAATTGCTTGTAGCAACCCCATATTAATAAAAGAACTGAAAATTATCAGAGTTGCTTGTTAATGATATATCAGCAGTAAGACCACATGGATC
>JABUQX010136539.1:0-12500 GCA_015478945.1 Trachelipus rathkii
AATGAAAAAATAAACTTAATGTCAAAAATAGTTGATTATTTTAACTATAACTTTTTTTTACAAAAGTGGTATATATTTAATATATTATATATATTATAATAATATATATATATATATATAATTATATATAATATAATATATATTATATAAATTATAATATATATTATATATATATATATATATATATATATATATATATATATATTATATATATAATATATAATATATATAAAGTCAGATCATGATCATTTAGGGGACAGGTCTACAATAAATTGGTGGTAGGTAGATATTATATATTATTTTCATCTGGGATGGTCCGCCTATAGTAGCAATGAGGGAGCGGTATATGAAGGTCAACAAAAGTATATATATAATTATATATATATATACTATATATATATATATATATATATATTATACTATATATTATAATATTATTATATATATAAATACTATACTTTTAATATAAATATATAATAATATTAATATTAATATAATATTAGATTCTGTGTACGTAGCTCACTACATACTAAATTAATTGAGTACATAGAGGTGAGTACGGAGTAAGGCTAGGGCTTATCTTTATCCACGTTGTCATGTTCCTACTGCTTTCTTTTACCACGATGCTTGTACGACTTACCCCCATAATCTTGGGAGCAAAATGAGAAGGAAGTAGATGAAAAAAGACAGAAAAATATATAATATATAAGTATATATATATATATATATATATATATAATATATAAATTAATATTAATATAATATATATTAATTATATTATATATATATTATATATATATATAATTATATATATTAATAATATTATATATATATATTAATTATTATATAATATATATATATTATAATAATATATTATATATATATAATATAATAATATTAATATATTAATACATTATACCGAGTTTTTCTTGATTGCATATAGATGTTTTTTATATTGAGAGTTATTTTTTTTTTATAAATATATTGGTAGTTAATATATATATATAGATAATAATAACTAAACAAATGCAGTGGGTTTAATGAACAGAAAAGATTTACAAAATTAATAAAAGTATTAAAAATTAATCATAAAAGTAAAGCTCATAACGTGAGAAAATATTTGCCATGAGTAAAGAAAATTATAAGCTTAATATATTAATGAGTGCTATCCATACTATATATAGGTGAAAGAATTATCAAGTAATGGTAAAAAAAATAATAGTGTTTTGGGTAATAATACGTTACCGATAATTATATTTATATGTATTATTTACATAAATAACATATAGCTGTGTACAACAAAACATATAATATAACATTAATATAATCACTACTGAACTTAAGTGGGCAGTAAAAAGCATAGCCTTATACCTATATTGGATCGAAGGATTATACTAAGTTTATAAACACAACTTACCTCATTAACTCATAATAATTGTAATTACTGATATATACGTATGCATTAAATATTTCTGAGAATAACCTACATGTAATACAACTTTATGTGAGGTAATCATCACTACCTTCTCTGTTATTTTCGTAGTATAAGATTAGTATTTTTGCTCACAGTTATTGAGAATATCTCGAGGTAGCTGCCTAAAAGTAATGACATATATAATTTACTCTATAAAAAAAGTACGAATTAATTTAATAATTAATATATAATTCATTATTTTTTATTTATTTAAATTATTATTATAATACGTTATTCACTAAATATATTAGCATATTTATATTATGTTAGTTATATCAATATAATAATAATATATATTATAATATAGAGAAAAAAATATAAAAATAAAAAACATTTATAATCTGCACCAATAAAAATAGGATATATAATATATAATACTATATATATATATATATATATATATATTATATATATATATTAATATATAAATAATATAATATAATATATATATAAATATACTATATAGTAGATTACATTATGTATAAATAATTTATATAACGGTGAGGAAATCTATAAATTAATAAATTTTGATACGAAATACACGATAGCTGTTTCACCTAACTAGAATTACTAAACTTATCAATTTTACCAGTCACTTGGTTGGAATCAACAAATGGTTGTTACATAATCCCTCTTATATTCTATGTGTGTTATATATACACATTACTTACATACAATTCACAAATCTTAAATATGATAATTATGTAGGACTAAGCGAATTTAAAAATTATATTAATTTTTTTATAATAAATGTTAACAAATTATGATTCAACTACATATAAAAAACTTTTTATGATGACTATATTAAAATTATACAATATATGAATAATGTTGTACGTATATATATGTATAAAATTGCGAGTTAAACTCAATATATATTATTGATATAGTAATCAGTTGAATCTAAATTTATTTCGATTTACAATCTTTTTTATGTATAGAGGTACAGAATAAAATATATATTTTTATTGGGTATAACCACTCTTTTATTTATTTAGAATATATTATAATATAATTTATATTATTATTTATTCACTTTATTTTCATATACTATCAATATAGTGAAAAAATAATATATTATATTTCACGATGACGATTGCATGATCATATAAAATAACTCTATACTTTTTAATATATTGAATAATTTATTATAATTATTCATCAAATATTATTATTATGAATCAATATTTTCTATTACTTCTTTTATTAAATTTGAATTTTTAATATATTATATATATAATATTACTATATATATAATTTTAGTTTTATATTTTATATTATAAAATTATAATCTCCTTTAATTGGGACTGGTGAAATTTATATTTTAATGATTGGGGTGTAAATTTATGAGTGAAGTTTAGGGAGGAGAGCTTGATGCAGAATGTTTCATTAGGATGAGTACCTATATCCCAATATAAAAGATATATTTGGTCACCGTCTATATATCACTTTTAGGCTATTAATGCGATTAAATATAAAAGCAAGAGTCAATGGCTACGGTTGATTTAATCAAACTTATATACTTACTCTAATTTTTAGGGAGTCTACAAATTTGAGATAATATTTACAAATTATTCTAACCTTTCCCTTTTCAATTATTTTAACCGACCTGAGAGAAATATGGTGGGTTAAATAATAAAACAAGTTTAAACAGGTGTTTTCACAGGTGGTGCCACCTACCAACTTATTAACATTTATTTCCTAGTATACACTATTATAATATATGACATTCATAATAATGAGAAGAAGAGTTGAGAGGGTGTGGTGAAGATAGTGGTCAGACACAAATGCGTGAACGATTAGAGCTGAGTATCGGCGGGATTTATTGAAACAGGGGACTCCGAAGCCCGGACAGTAAAGAATGTCACGACATATATAAGGGGATTAGTTTCCACACTTATACTTCCGTAAGATCTAATCTTTCCACAATTCCTACTTGATACCATTAAAATTAACTGCGGCAATTTGCGCTATACCATATTTATATAAAAGGACGATGTAGAGGAAAAAGAAGTGAGTAGTACGATTTGTAGACACGGGGATGATTTACTCAGAACGCGAAGAGGTGGGTGTGAGAGGGATTATCTCGCCTCCGACACCGAGGAGCAGAGATCATAGAGCGGAATCTCGAGTCTGAGGAGCACTGACACCCTATATAATGCACATGGAGTCAAACTAATCATCCAACCTATAAGTGAATATCACTACTTTCTAATAGGGGAGAAACAATAAAAATTCTATATATTTTATATAACGTTGTGCACAATTGTACTATGATGTACAAATACTGATTTTATGACACAACATTTATAAGATGAATACACAACAATTACCGAAAGAGTGTGCTGGTGAAATTTCAATCATATACGAATACATAACAGAAAATTGCCCTTATAACTGTAGCAACTTATATTAAGAGTATAGAATTATAACTTAATAGCTTATATGTAATACCAAGATCATTTGTTCGAAATTAATCTAATGGATAAACTAGAACATAAAACACTATATAATGCCTTTTTTACTAAATAATTATCTGTAAATAAAACAGAAGGGTGACAGTTATCATAAATGTCATTACATGGGGAGTAGAGGTTGTGAAAAAAAAACGGTTTTTTTTGTATTGTATTTTATTTTTGCATAAAACATTTTTTTTGCAAAAAATAAAAAAAAAAACGTTTATTTACTTAAATAACAATGTTATATTTTATTTTTTATTATATTTTTTTATTTATTTATTATAGGCTTCTATTATATTTTATTAACACAATTTACCAAAAAAAAAAACCTAAGAACCTTCTCCCATAAAAGAGAAACTCTCTCTCTCTCTCTCTCTCTTTTTTATGTATATTTAGACCACTCCGCTATCTCGCTTTTCAATACTCTCTCATATATATACATAGTATTACCATAACCGTACTTCTAGGTAACACCTAAATAAATTTATATATATATATATAGACCTTAATTAATACTGAAGTTTTATATATACAGTTATATTAATATATAATATATATTTATATATATATATATATATATATATATAATATATATATAATATATATATATATATATAATATTATTAATATATTATATATATTAATATATTAATTATAATAATATAATAACTGTATATAATATATATTTATATATATATATATTAATATAATATATATGTATATTATTATATATAATATATATAGTTATATTAATTATATATTATATAATTAATATATATATAATATATATATATTAATATATATAATATATATATAATATATTAAATTATAATATAATATTATTAATAATATATATATATTAATTATATATATATTAATATATATATATATATATATAATATAATATAATTAATTAATATAAAAAGGGAAGGTATAACAGGTGGTTTTGGGGTGTTGTTGGAGAGAGATATAGAATGTTTGTTTTATAAACGATGTGTTGTTAGGTCTGACACTCTCATCAAGGAATGAAGGAGAGATGTTCGATGTAGAGAAGATAATGTCAATTCTTTTTGGCAAGTCTTTTAAACAAAATTCAGTGAGTAATCTCATCCAAGTTATATTCATTTTCCTAACCTTAATTAACATTTACCATTTTTAATACAACAGATTTACAGATTCATCAAGGATGGAAGTCTCGCGGGATTGTATTTTGGTGATATGGGTGATTGCAGTATTTTATCAGAAGGTAGAAAAAAAAGTATTATTGATTGATATTTGTTTGTTCTCACTCGCGCATATGAGATTGAATTGTCAGAGTCATAAGTCTGATAAGAATAGTAACAGATATATTTATGGAATCTATTTAATAAGCTGGAGTATGGTGTTTTAAATATTGTGTATTGGAGATATTTATTCGAGAGAGTTAATGATGCAACGTAAATGAGTTTTTGTTTCTTTTATATGTTTCTTCCATCATGATATAATGGAGAAGGTATATATAAAAGATTTACATATAAGATGAAAAAGCGTTTTTTTGTTTTTTTTTAGGTTTTAGTACAATAGTATGTGAGATTGTGAAGGTGTAATAACAGCAAGAGAGAGCGCAATGTAGGGAGTAATATTTAAGAAGATATAGAAAGAACACGATTTGTAAAAACACAAACGCGGTGGCACATAATATAAGAATTAAATATTGATAAAGAACGCTCTACAAAGTAAAATCTAGTTTGAATGTGTAACACAGCCGTCTGAAACTAAATAAATCTGGAGCAATTGTTAAGCAGTGCATAAAGAAGTATGTGGGTGTATGCTAATAAGTAAGGTAAAGTTAAAGAATTAGCTATAAACAGTTATATAGAGTATGGTAGGAATATGAAGGGTGATTAGAAGCGGATTAATAGTATAAAATAAGCATATGGATGAATGTACTACCTAAATGATTGAGTAAATTTCAAAAGAAAGATTGACTTGAAATTATATAAGGAGGAAAAAAGAAATGCTATAAGATGCATACGTTCATACAACGTATATATAGAAAAATGAAAGAGGTAAAATGATATACAGTTATGGAAGGAGGATGATATGGGGATAATACTAAAGGAATATGGAAAGCTCTTCTGGGGAAGGATAAGCGTCAAAAAATGTTAAAATTAGATAATAAAGGAGGAATCACTGACTTAACAGAATTATAATGAATAAGGGATGGTGTTTATTTGTAACTGTTAATGAAATGAGATGTATAGACGGAAAGTATAGTGGAAAGAGATACACACTCAGGCTTACGAAAATCCTTGACTATCAGGCGTTGAGGTACACACGTTAGAGCTCTCGCACACGAGGTCGATACCGTGCACCCCTGCATCGCATGGTCTCGGCGTGTGACTGCGCTAGGCATTACTTAGAAGGAATCCTCAGTGTTACATTAATCACAATGGAGCACTAGGTAAAGGTTTTAGCAGAAGCAACAGGAAGGAATTAGGAGTCTCGCACGGGCATTAATACCGCATAATAATCGAACACCATAGCGTCAAAATCATGGACACGTATAGCCGCCCGGAAAATGAACATTGTAACACCTCTACTCCGGAGAGAACTGGATAGAACACGAGCTAACAGAAAACGAGAGGGAATGCAGTATGTGTTTCTCAGATACTTGATCTGCTATGTCTTGGAATCACAGTCCTTCTCGCGTCGCTAATAATATGTCTTATTCAAGTAATTATTAAGATAGAAGGGGTAATTAGTCATCCGAGAGCTAGAACCTTCGAAGGAGACACACGTCAGAGAGTCAAGGCTCCTCTATATGGTAAGGGAAGATAAACCGCTGGGATACACTGTTAGGACAGATATATAGGAGAGGAATTAGTTATTTCGAATGTCTCGAGCTTTAAGGGAACACGTATATTTAGAATCTTTAGCAGGACAATTAGATTAGTCGTGTAAGATGTGACGCATTCTCGTATTAGACTAGAACAAGCCACTGATCTTGTGAGATCCGGGTCCTGATATCGATGGTGGCAAGCATTGCGTTGTTTAGTGTTAGCTAGTCATAGAGGGAGAGTGTGATAAAATCTTTTAACGAGTATACAGACATGAGTTGCATGAGAAATGACGGAGAGAAGGATATGAATAAAAGTATGTATAAATATATTATTAAGTTATTTTATGGATTATTGCAACATGAGGTATATTTGATAGGGTTAATAGGGAAAAGTATCTACTATGGCTAGGTGTTAGTAAATTATAAATATTGTGATTGGTGGTAAGGCTCTGAGATATAGGAATCAAAAGAATATATGACGATAGTATTGAAGTATATATAGCGTGTGTTAAAGAATTATAATAGGTTCAAAATAGTGTATTATGGTTATTAAGTAATTAATTATATATAAGCGGAGTGAGGTCATGGAGAGTTGTGGTTAATTAGTCTCCTTGGTTATTCAATTTGTATAATATGGATGGGGTATTAGAAATAGAATGGAAGGTGGGTACGTTGACATGGGTGAAGTTATTTTGGGTGGGTGTTAATGTGGTAGGTATGTGGTGAAGTGGATGGATTGATGGTGAGGTGGAGGATGGTTTGGTCTCCTATGCCTGTATTTATGCAATGGAGGTGATTGAGTTTGGTTTGGCTCTGTGGCGGATTTATATGAAAGAAGTATTGTATAGATGTAGCTCAGGAGAGATTGATGAGCGAAGTAGAATGGGTGATCGGAAAGGTTCAAATATATTTTTTGTTGGGTTGAGGAATGGACTATAGTTACTAAGGGGTATGATGAGATATAAATCCATACGTTGGATTTATGAAGTTACAGTGTTATCGACGTTTGTGAGTGAGGACAGTCTTCAGTGTAAGTATGGTAGACGGTGAGTCCAGACTTGTGACACATAGAGTCTGAGTTACAATATAAATACGGGTAATATGTTGGATGTCAGGAAGGTTCTGCGTCTCGGTTGCAATAAAATCGATGGTGAATGTATAGGGACTAAGTTCTTTTAGAAGTGCTAGGGAACTAGCAATAAGGGTTGTGAATATAAAAAAAAACGTGTTTCGTTTTTTATTTTTTAAAAAAAAGACACGTTTATTTTTATAAAAAAAACTAAAGTTACCAAATTTTTTTTTTTTAAAATTACTTATTCTGTAGTACAGTGTCTATTGTATCGAAGTGGTTGATTATGATTTTGGGTCATGGCTTTATACAAGTAAATACAATATGTTAAAAGAGGTAGCTATACAATATATAAAGTAGAGTTATTATAAAAATTTAATAAAGTTTATTTTAAGTGCTCTAATTAGAGCACATAATTATTACATTCACATGATCTGAATTAATATTATATTATATATTAATTATATATATTATATTATTATATATATATATATATCATATAATATAATATATAATATATAATATATATATATAATATTATATATATAATATTAAATATATATATATATTATTTATATAATTATATTATTTATATTATTATAATATTATTAATTATTTAATTTAATTATTATTATATTATATTATTATTAATTATTATATTATTATATATAATATTTTTATCTTTCATTTATTATTCTACCTTATTCTATCCCCAAGTATCATTTGGTGGTACAGGTGTGCGAAACCAACATCAGAAGAAGAAAGCAGTACACAGAACATAGACTAAATGTCGAAAGAAAGTCTGCCAGCCTCTACTAATTGGCCGTCCCGCGAACCCAATATCTGTACAATATTTGGATTTGAGTTCAAGTCAGAGACTCCGTACGGAGCACAGAAAAAGGATATAACACACACGCAAAGATAAATCACACTTGGGAGAACGGAGCGACGATTCCTCACTATGGAGCAAATGAGTCAGTGTACCACGGCGTCATCCCTGACCCATTGTGTTGTGTGCACAACACGTACTACCCTGCGAGCTAAAAACGCACCGCCATTACTCTCTTATTATTGCACCTTTATTTCTCGCCTCTGCAAACTCACATTTCTGTCCTTCAGACATTCGTTTACTGAACTCAATCAACTTTCAATTCTTTCTCGAGATCTCCCACAGCGGATTCGGTGCTTTTCAACACACGAACACTCAGGCTCACTCACTAGTATCTCGCATTTAAGGAAACTTGCGACCTATACATTCATAGGGCCATTTCCAGCGAGTGAACCAAATAATCCATGTCTCAGACATGACTTTATCATTAATATCTTTCTCACGTCGGCTCTACAAAGCCCACCTTGTGCTATCACTACACAGCAATCCCAACGCTCTAATATGTTCATTCCTATTTTATCAATTCTTTCTTCAAATTCTCTACACGATAGTTAATGCTCCTCACCTAAAAAGAATATGTCATTCCAGAACAATAGGGAACATTCTCTAGATTAATCTAATCACACTTTTCTTATGTCCAGACCATCACGTTCAACCATCTAACTATACGCGACACAGTAAAAGCATGCGAGCATAAATCAATACAAAACCGTCATGTAGACCCTATATTGAGCTCTACTAAAAGACTTAGCTCCTTTACATTCACCAATCATATATATTTAATGTACACACCACATCGCATACACTTACACTAGACACAATAATAAATAAAAAAAAACACAAAAACAGAATAACACAAAACAATAAAACTAAAATACAACTTACAGCAGAACAACCACGAAATGTCCAGCACTGTGGAAACGATGTCTATATATTCCCAACATAATACCTAACATATATTTTTAAACTCGAGACACCATTTGTTCACTACTGTGCACAACCTCACCTTCAATCTCACCTAAACATAATATAACTGACAAAACTGAGAGCATCGGGAGAACGTTATCACATGAACACGTAAGACACAAATCAACCTTACATATCTCTCTCGTCAATCTACGTTCTAATAGAACACTATTCACAAAACCCCTTACATTTTCTATCAGCGCGAAGTAAGAGCCCAATTCTCTCTAATCAATCGCTGCTCAAACGTCTTCAGATTCGACGCAACAACAAAAAGAACACTAAAAATCACAGATCGATAAGAGCAGATTAGTTAAATATGAGAAAGCGATAAAAGAACGGTGAATATTTTTCCCACCCTCCTCTCATCTCAATCATTCTAAACAATCATTTCCTGGGTCACCATCCCACCTTCAATAATTTACTTTTATAACCCCATCCATATACATAAATTGAATAACAATGGATACAATACATAAACCTTATATAGCCTCTAACTCTCGAGCTTATATAATATACTAAACCAAAATCACATTATTTTTGACAATTAATTTATTCCTTACACACGGTACCTTCAACTAATCTTAAGATATATGTACATAACATTACTTTTATTCCAATTTATCAGTAAAGTAACTATATCACCAACACTAATTAACTATATCACTTAACACCTGCCATATAAGAGACCCTTCCTTTATTAACCCTAAATTACATACCTCCTAGTTGCAAATTCACATAAAACTACTAAATACAATTTATATCTTCCTGTATCGCTCCATCATTTTCTCTATCCATTTGCTTTCAATATGTTAAGATTATGATCCACACATCCTTACTACTTCCCTAAACACGTACTAACTATATTATTCTTCACCAATCAGTATTATATCCTTGTCACAGTTTCATAACTCAGGCCGTATATACTTACTTTTACGAACAAAACCAGCATATATCATTCCCATATACAACACTATTACAAATAAATCTAAATACCCTATATAATTTCTTTAACAGTTCCCTATTATATCTCATTTACCCTTATATAAGGGTTAACTAGGGGATATTAACTATTAGTTATCTCCTTCACTAAATCCCTCGATACATTATACCGCTATCCTAATAAACTACTTTATTACAACATACTATCATAGATCCTAAATATCAATTATAATATACAATACATCTTGCTCACTATCCGTTCTTATGAATACCAATTTCACCATAGTTAAACTATTGTAACATCTATACCTGCAGAATATTTACCAAATTCTTAACACTAACAAATTATCTATTCAAACTTAACATACCAAAACATTATTTCATTTCTCAGCCTTTTAAGTCTTATGATCATATTTTAAATACCCTATCAAAAAATCAACACGAAAACTAAAAAGGAATATAAAAAAATCTTAAATATACCAAATAAAATCCAAGTGTCGTTAATTTTGCTAATTTCATCCTACCTTCTCACTGATTAAACACACGTAACAAATGTAAGCATAAATCCACTCTTATCATTCACTACTTTTAATCAACTCTTTCAAAGTAGTAATAGAGAACAGTAATAAAAAAATATACACCATACATCACTATAATTTTACAAAGTGTGTATTCTTTTTTCCCACTCCACTCACATCTCATTATTCATTACAGTTTTATACATAAAAACAATATACTCATCCTATTCATTATATATTCCTGAGTACAGTATAGTTCCCCTTATTCTAAATTCTTAACGCTTTCTAACGCTTATACTATCGCATAGAAGAATCTATCTCTATTACTTGGTATTGTCCATTTACATTACTACATACTATCATCAAACTGTTCTAATTTTACCTCTCTTTTCTCTTACGTTATAGTATTAGCATCTTTAAGTAGCATTCCTTATTTTATTTTACGCCTCTATCCTTTAATATAATTCCAAGCATATACTTTCTTTTTATATATTGAAACTTATTTATTTACATCATTTGTCATTTTTATAATAGTACTAATAATAGTATATTTACAACTACTATACTATACATTGTTTATTTTACTTTATATCACCGCTTGCAGTCTAAACCCTATATATATCTTCTTTCCCCCATCACTCACTGTTATAGGAATTTACTTAACTATATCCCCTATACTTTTATGGCATCTCCCATCCATTGACTTTCCTCTTCCTAACTGACTTAAACTTGATAAATTGCTTATCCTTCATTTGCTTACCTTAGATTTGTTTAACAGTATATATTCAATTCATTTGAGTTCATCATTATTCAATATTAATATTTATAACTTGTACTACTAGAGCGTTATCACTTTAACATTACTTATCTAATATATTTAACCTATATTGTTATCACTATATATATATATATATATAACTTCTTACACTTACTTAATTTTAATAACCATCATAAAGATTGCAACCTTTATTCTAATCTGTTTTCTAGAGTTATCTGGACCCCTATTTAATATGAGGTTCACCCTCCTTTCGGTATACAACATAACATAGACCTAAAGGTTTTCCTGCCGCGAATGAAATACTTAATTTTACCATACGGAAACAACATAACTATATAGCATTTTCACAGATATATATCTCTCCATTCTTTTAAATATCACACCCTCATCTTTCTTTCAACACGACGGTTTGAGATCAACCATACTTCAAACGATTTCCCCCTTCTCAAACCAACACACAAAATCAATCATACTTTTCACTTTGTACCATCTCTACCTACACCACTCTAGTATACTTATGGATACCTTGTGTTTAAAGAAAGTAATTACTTTACACCATACCTCCTCCACTCAAGAAATCAATCCAA
>JABUQX010136539.1:17500-30000 GCA_015478945.1 Trachelipus rathkii
CGTAAGTAGGTTGTTGGGTGTTCCGTGGGAATACAATAGAAAAGTCAAACTCCATGTCAGGGTCGGGTGGGGAGGTTGACTTGGGTGGCGAGATGGTGAGTTGGTCGATTCTTATTCTTGAAAACCTGTGTACAATCTGTACATTATAGTGGAATGCGGTTCCAAACGATCTGGATATCTCCGTCTATACACCTACGTAGCTCTGTGGGTATTCTTATCTTCAAGAATAAACGCCTCAACCATATCCGTCAGTTCCTGGGTTGTATACATAATATTAGGCATAGTGTTATCGGATGTTACAATTAAATAGCTGTGCTAAGACACACGATTATACATTCGTAAGTGCTCCGCTGACTGTTGTACGATTATACTGGAATACCGATCCCCAACAGAGTAGTTGTGTCATATATTCGAATTCATAATTTAGTTGCTGACAATAGAGCAAATGTAATTTAATATACACATAAAAGTGATATGCCCTTCATGGAGGATTTATATGGGTTTCTACCCCCATTCAGCCTTTTCTGAACGTATTACAACTAACTATTGGTAGTAACTATTCCCGCTGACACATATGCTGCAAATATCTTCCCACGAGGATTGCCAGGAAACAACTTTTTGGATCTGGATGACGGTCTCAATGAAAACTACATAATTTCTGCCATAGAATGCAATTTCACCATGGAAACTACACGGTTTTATTGAAAATTTGGAGATTCATGAGAAATTTGCATACTGTGCATACGCGAATCGATAACAACTATATGATTAGCAAAAAATAACTCCCGAATTAATTTAAGAGGACATCTTTTTTTCAACAAATTTAATAATATAAATTGCCATCTTTAGGAAATATTCCTTGTTTGCATATATATATTATATATATATTATATATATATATACTATAATATATATATATATATTATACTATATATATATATATATAATTATATATATATATATATATAATATATATATATTAGTATATATATTAATATAGATATATATATATATATATTAGTATATAATATATATATATATATATATATATATATATTATATATGTATATATATATATATATAATTATATATATTATATTAATATATATATTATATATATATATTATATATTTATATATATATATATATATATATATATATTTTATATATATATATATATAAATATATATTATATATATATATATATATATATATATATATATATTATATATATATATATATATATATATATATATATATATATATTATATATATATATATATATATATATATATATATATAATTATTTCTTATATAATATAATATATATATATATATATATATATATATATATATATATATATATACTATAATATATATATATATATATATATATATATATATATATATATATATATATATATATATATATATTAATCTAAAAGAGATAGCACAGAAACAACATAAATCTATTTGCCTTATAGTAATATTATAGCTGTTTATTGAAATTCCATTTATCAGTATTGTTTTTCCACATATATGAAAATGTATCGATGTATCGATGTACCGGCGATACAGTACCGAGTACCGGTATCGCCCAAACGCTTTCACAAAGTACCGAGTACCGGTATCGCCCAAGCTATTTTTCGAAGTACCGATGTACCGGTATCGCCCAACCAATTTTCATGTACCGGCCCATCACTGTATATATATACAGGCAAAAGTCCAGTTTTTGTTCAGGAGAAAATTAACTATAGAAAATTCGGCGGGATTGACTCAAGCTTTTTCACGTGCCCCCCCTGAGAACATATTTCCAGTAGGGGGCTCGAGCCGATGGGGGATAGAGGGGACGAAGTCCCCCTTCGTCCACCTAAGAGGCCGAGAGACCCACAACTGGTATCTAAATGCTGTCTACTCTAGGTTTTTCTTGGTGTGTGTTTCGTTAAGTTTTTAAATCATAAAACGACTTATATATACTATATATATTATATATATATATATATATATATATACTATATACTATATAATATATATATATATATATATATTCCAAAACTTACCTCGTCCGCGAAAAAGCGAGAGTCGATCCCGCAGAATTTTTTATTGCTTCTAACTGAACAGAAACTGGACTTTTGCCATATATATATATATATATATATATATATATATATATATATATATATATATATATATATATATATATTATATTATATATATAGTATATGATCAGGATTAATAATTGTAGTCATGAGGCATCCTATGATTCTGCATCTTTTTCTTGGCACAACAATCAGTTTGCTCAACATATGGTTGCTATTAGTAAAATTCGTGAACTCTGTAGAAAACAATTGGCTGTTGACATTCCAATTGACACTTGCCGAAAAGAAAGCTAATAAAATCCAAAATCTGCAAATTAAGGACGAAGAAGACCGAACCTCGAGAAATAAACCAGATAAATTATTGCAAAGAATTTCAGTCGCGTAGTTATAGCCAATATTCGGTCATTGATGAAGGAATCAACGATTAACACGATATATTTTTTTGACAAAGAAGCGGATATTGTCTAAGGAAATACCGTTACAGAGCTTGGCAATTGAAGGATTCTTATATCTTTGTTCAGAAGAATATAACACTCTATAGTGATTATTATGAAGATGTTAGTTAGGCCTAGTGAAATAATTACACAATATTATTATTGGGTGGTAAAAGTGATGGTGATTGTGATGGTAGTGGATAATGATAAATATTAATATACACCTCCTTAAATAGGCGCCCTGCCCGTGAGCGGTGTGACATTTGTAAGATATATATATATATATATAATATATATATATATATATATACTATATATATATATATATATAGTTATATATATATATATTATATATTGTATGATATATATATATATATATATATATATATATGCAGGGCCGTATTAACCCATGGCAGGGCTCCTAGGCTTCGAACCTTCTTTGGGCCCCTCGACATCTACCCTCGAATTTGGCGCTCACTTTTCCCACAATTTATTACACTAATAATAAAATTAATGAAGTTATTTATCTATTACAATAATATTACAAATAAAATAAAACATCTATCAGGCTACTTAAACATTTTTCTCGCTAATCTGTCAATAACTGATCCAGAATATTGTTAAAATTTAATTTTCGAAGCACGGACGATTCTACATGCATTAATGCTAAACGATTGAGCTTTTCGTCTTTCAGAGAGGATCGCAGATAATTCTTAATACGTTTTAAAGAAGAAAAGACATTTCTCCATAACAGTTTGTGACAAGAAGTGACAAGTTAATTCGTAAACAAATGTACATGTTGGGAAAAATATCCTGCATTTCAGTGTTAACAGTGGTCTGAAGCATTCTCAATGCAATAAAGGTCCCCTTATTTTTACTTTTTTGACTTACCCGCACACCATATTCAGGTTCATTCGTGTACTTTTGGAAATGAACAATTTCCTCGGGAAAGCTGGAATCGAGGTCTTGTGGGCATGTTTTCACCAATCCTTCTGCCGCATCCATCAGTTGGTCACCGTTTACCGAGGGCATTTTTGAAAGGAAGCTAAATTTGGCAAAAATCGCATTATATGCTTCCAGCCTCTTTTGAAGTGCTGGTAGCAAGTGATCAATCATGGGAAAACACACAGTGACCCTAAAATTCGCTATACCTGAAAAGATAGTATCTTCGGAATTGTCGAATATTAATAATATTAATAATATTAATAATATTAATAATAATAATAATAATAATAATAATAATAATAATAATAATAATAATAATAATAATAATAATATTAATAATAATAATAATAATAATAATAATATAATAATAATAATATATAATAATAATAATAATAATATATTAATATAATATATATAATATAAATAATATAATAATAATAATATAATATAATAAAATATTAATAATAATAATAATATTAATATATTAATAATAATAATATATAATAGTATATAATATATAATAATAATAATAATAATAATATAATATAATATAATAATAATAATAATAATAATATTAATAATAATAATAATAATAATAAAATAATTAATAATAATAATAATAATAATAATAATAATAATAATAATAATAATAATAATAATAATAATAATAATAATAATAATAATAATAATAATAATAATACGTAGTAGCTGTTTTGTCTTATTTTATGTATAATAAATATTTGGTATATTTATTTTTAAAGGAAATCAAAGCAGAAATTGCGTTAAGATTATATATAATATTTTTATTTTAAAAGCGAAAAAGCTTGTATTTAAATTTTATTTTAATAGGGGTGTGACGTTCAATTTGTTCGAAACAATATTGCTTGGTCGTGAGAATCTTAGCAGGTGTCTTGGGTTTTTTTTTTTTATTATGTTTCAGAAGTTGTCAGATTAGCTCCTCCTACCCTTCTAATTTGATTGAATACTAGCTTTT
Source organism: Trachelipus rathkii (assembly GCA_015478945.1). Lineage (NCBI taxonomy): Eukaryota > Metazoa > Arthropoda > Malacostraca > Isopoda > Trachelipodidae > Trachelipus > Trachelipus rathkii. The sequence goes on from JABUQX010136539.1 coordinate 21,973, forward strand.
GAGACCTTGGTATGAAAGATGTATTTATTTTTCGATTTACTCTTTGAAGAATGATAAGATTGGTGGGTGGAAGTACCTTTGATCAATTTATGAAGTATAAAAACTTAATGTAAGTCATTTTTAAGTACACTCTGTCAGCAATATCTCTTTTATGCAAATGTGGTTTGTTGGTCGATGTGACAACGCTTTGTTTTGTAGTCTGTTGTAAATAGTAGATCTCGTTATGTTTAAAAATTATCGTCTGCAATATCAATGTTAATAATTTATTGCTCAGTGTATTTTCGTGATGCTAATGAAGCTTACCTGTGCGTAATCTTTTGTGAAATTATTAATGTTTTTCGATATTTATTTTAATATAATGGTTTTGTCATGTGGTGTTAACACATATAGCATATTTTAAAGTTAATGTTCTGTGTTAATGATAATATTTTTCTTCATTTTTCTTCATTTATTTATTTATATTGTGTGCGAGAACACAGCTGATCCAAAGTAGTCATCTCTGACGTCACAAGGTAAAGAGGTATTATAAATGGTTTATACATTTCATTTTAAATATATTTCAAAGAGTATTTTAACAATATTTGCTTAATAAATATTTTAAATATTTTAAAGTTTTAAAATTAAATATTTGTTTTAATCAATATTTTCTGTCTTCAACAGTACATATTGGTTAAATCGTTTTAATGATAAATGATATTTAGATGTGTTGTAAATTTCATGTTTTATATTAGTACTTCAGAGAGTTTTTTTTAAAAAAAAGAAATTTTTTGGCTCTATGGTCATTGTATTTACTTGGTTCTCTAAGCATCTGCTTTCGAGGATCTGAGCAATCCAATAACTATGGCATTTAGCTTTGAATATTTATTTAATAAATATATATATACAGTGGCGTATCCAGAGGGGGGGGGGCCCAGGGGCCGTGGCCCCCCCCTAAATTTTTGAGACACTTAAAATTTTTAAGTATCATATCCGTCAATAATCTAAAGTTCAGAGGTTAAATTAATTTTATATAATTCGTCTCTGTCAGGAACAAATCTCGTAAGTAATTTAGTTAAAACTAAACTTGAGCACATCAGAGAAAATGCAACATTAGAATTTCAGCAGATTTTTTAAGAATATGTAAGCGTATCTGAACCTGAGATGAGTATTGAAAATGCTGTGCCAAAAATTAACAAATTCCAAAAATACAGACCCAGCATTCCTACTTATTATCGCCAATCCGTTTTTTTACCATTTTTGGATGATTTAATATCAGTATTTGGATGAGAGGTTTAATACAGAAATTATATCTTCCCTGCAATTTGTCATATCGAACAGGTGTAATGTGCCATATGAGAAGATAAAAGATTGTGTAACATTTTACAAGGAAGATCTCGAAAGCCCAATTAAAGATTTAGAAAAGAAGAATGGGATTTATGGAAGTTGAAATGTCATCATGGTACAGATCGTCCAAAAACAGCAATAGACGGACGAGTTTCTTGTTCGCAGTCACAATTTCCATATATTTACATCTTGTTGCAAATACTGGCAATTTTACCCGTGTCTACTGCTTCAGTAGAAAGAAGCTTTCAACATTAAGATTTCTTTAACCATCATGAGAATTTCTCTTGGAGATGAAAGACTTACTGGACTTGCCCTCCTCTACATACATCGAAATATTGATATAAAAACTGAAGATGTTATCTCGGACTTTGCTCACTCTCATGCCCTGCAATTAAATTTAACAATTTAGGTAAGATGATTTTAGTAATTTATATAAATTATTTCCCATTTTTTCTTAGAAATTTTATATTTGGCCCTTCCACTTTTAAATATATATATATATATATATATATATATATATATATATATATATATATATATATATATATATATATATATATATATATATATATATATATATATATATATATATATATATATATATATATATATATATATAAGAAACGATTTTTGTCTGGCCCCCCGAAAAAAATTTCTGGATGCGCCACTGTATATATATATATATATATATATATATATATATATATATATATATATATATATATATATATAAGATAATATGAAAATATATAAATATATATATATATATATATATATCCCTATCCATTTGAATATACATATATATATATCTTCTACATAAAATATTCTTATTTATTATATTTTAACGGTCTTCTAAAACAATTTTGGAAATTACTAATATTTACATATAAAGTTATTTATGTAAATATTTTGATTTCATTGATGAAAATATTTAATTTGTTTTTATTTTTGCATTTAATAATTATAATATATATATATATATATATATATATATATATATATATATATATATATATATATATATATATATATATATATATATATATATATATATGTATATTCATGTAAAAGATATGTAATAATATGTAATATATAATAATAATAATAATAATAATATTAATATGTAATAATATGTATATATATATATAATAATAATATATATGTATGTATATATGAAATAATAATAATAATATCAATAACAATAATAATTTACATATATATAATAATAATAATACAATATATGTATATATATATGTATAATAATATATATAATATATATATATATTTAATAATATAATAACAATAATATATAATAATAATAATAATAATATGTAATAATATATATATATAATAATATATATGAAGTTAATATATGTAATAATATATAATAACCTAATAATGTATCATCAATAATAATAATAATAATAATAATAATAATATGTAATATGTAATAATATATAATAATATGTAATAATGTATAATGTATGTATTCTGGCATCCCTCCTCCTACATCTTCTCCTTTTAGGTGTCCCATGTCTTTATCTGTGATTGATATTTGATCAGGTGCATGGGCTCCTGAGATCTATGAACGTTAGGAAGCGGGTGGCCCGGATGGCATCCCTCCCCTAGTTTTGAGGAGTGTGCTCCGTGCTCTCCCCTCCCCTCGTTCAACTATATTCTCTATGTCTCAATACTAACACTTTCCCTCAGTGTTGGAAGCACGCACATGTCCAACCTATTCCGAAAAAAGGAAGCCGCTCTGATCCTTCTAACTATCGCCCTATAGCTCTCACCTGTGTTCTATCTAAGATCTTTGAAACCTTCTTAACTCTCACTTCTTAGACCATCTGGAATCTCATTCACTTCTTCCGATCGCCAGTATGGCTTTCGGCGCTCGAGGTCTGCTGATGATATACTTTCCTATTTTACTGATTTATGGTTTTCCGCCCTTAGGAACTACGGGAGACTTGCGTGGTGGCGCTTGACATATCCAAAGCATTTGACCGGGTATGGCACGCGTCACTGCTCTCCAAGCTCCCCTCCTTTAGGTTTCCTCCTTCTCTTTGCTTACTTATGTCTAGTTTTCTTTCAAATCGCTCAATATCGGCTGTTGATGGGGCGACTTCTTCTTCCTTTTCTGTCAATAGTGGTGTTCCTCAGGGTTCTGTCTTATCTCCTACTTTATTCCTACTTTTCATTAATGATCTTCTTCACCTGCACATCTAACTCTATCCACTCTCATATGCCGATGACTCGACCCTTCATTCTTCAGCTCATTTCAATTCTGCTCACTCTTTACTTCTAGAATTGCCCTCTCGTCTTAATCTTTCTGATTCTATTCTCGCTGATCTGGATAAAATTTCCAGGCGGGTGGGGACGTCTGAACCTTGTGAAATTCAATTCTTTAAAAAACTCAACTTCTACAAATCTCCTCTCTAAGACACCTTCTTTCTATCTCTTTCGACGGTTTCTCGTCTCCTGTTGACAATATAAACATCCTTGGCGCAACATAAACAAAAAATGTCTTGGAAACCTCACATCCCACAACGGTTGCTAAGGCGGCCTCAAAAGAAACTGGGAGTTCTGTTTAGACTGCGAGACTTTTTTCCTCTTCACAGTTACTCCAGTTATGCAAAGGGCCTCATCCGCCCTTGTGAATTACTAACTCTCATATCTGGGGGAATCAGGTTTTCACCCGGGCTTTTTGGATAGGAGTTAGTCAAAAGGCAAAAAGACTTTATAAAACTGTCCGTTTCTTTCTAGTCCCTTGACCCTCTATCTTTGCGGCGCGATGTTTGGTGCTTTATCTCTTTCTATAGGTACCGTAGCGGCAAGTGCTCGAGGAACTATCCACTCGCTTGACACACCACCTTTAAAGACGCCCTCGTAGCACAAGGGGTGCTGTGTCGGCATGAGTTTTTGTGTTGATATTAGCAACTCCAGACTAGTTCGCTGCGGTGCCTCCTTCTTTTCTGCCACCTCTGTTCTGTGGAATTCTCTTCCATCTTCTGTGTTTCCTACTCAATTTAATCTCCCTCACTTTAAGGCCCGCGTCTGTGCTCATCTGCGTAATTTGGGTTAGTTGAAGTTTTGTTTATTTTAACACCTCCTCTTTGAATAGGGCTTTGCCCGTGAGTGATTAATTAACATAATATATATTATATATATATATATATATATATATATATATAAATATATATATATATATATATATATATATATATATATATATATATATATATATATCTGCCATACTCTCTCAATATATATATATATATATATATAAATATATATATATATATATATATATATATATATATATATATATATATATATATCTTTCTCCTTTATATAGAACTTTTATATATATATATATATATATATATAAAAACAGATAAACAAACACCAGAAATGCATCCACCTAAGTATGCCATACTCTTCAATAATGATTGCGAAAATGATAATCGTAATATATGTCATAATATATATAATAACAATGTAATATTTATTATATTCTACATATAACAATATCCAATAATAATATAACAATAATAATAATAATAATAATAATTTAAACATAATCATATATATATGTCTATAACATATGAAGACTTCGTTAGAATAATATAGATATACATATATATATAATAATAATAATAATAATAATAATATATTATAATAATATATATAATAATAATAATAAATAATAATAGCAATAATAATCAATAATAGTAATAATAATAACAACAATAACAATAATAACAACCAATAATAATAATATTTCAGAGGAATGTGTGTATATATATGTAATGTGTTCTGTAACAATATATAATGCTACTCAGAATATTATTGTATGTAATAATAATAATAATAATAATAATATGTATATAATATCTATATATAATAATAATAATATATGTATATATAATAATAATATAATATATATAATAATAATATATAATATATATATTATATAATAATATAATATATATATATATAATAATAATAATATAATATATTAATATATATATATGTATAATATATATATGTAATATATAACAATAATATATAATATAATATATATATATATATATATATATATATATATATATATATATATATTTATATAATAATAATAATAATAATAATATATATATATAATAATAATAATAATATATATATATAATATATAATATATATATAACAATATATATATATATATATATATATATCTATATATATTATTGTTGATGATTGTTTTTGCTTTCTTTTTCCTTCAGGGCCGGGGATGTAGTGGTACGTACAGCCTCTCTCATTCACACCTCCTCTCATCTCGCCCTCACCCACCTCCTCCACCCCACTCTATCTCTCGCCAACACCCTACCCTCTTCCTCCCTCATCCCTCCCTCCTCCAGCATCTCCTTTATTCCATCCATCCACCTCCTTCTTGGTCTCCCCCTTCCTTCCTATCTCCTCCGCCTCCCAAACTCTCCTAACCACTCTCTGTTCCTCCATTCTCACTAGATGCCCATACCATCTTAACATTCCCTTCTCCAACTCTTCCCACCAACCCATTCCTCCAATCACATCTCTCCCACCACCCTATTCCTAATCCTCTCCCTTCTACTAATCCCACAAACCGCTCTCAACCCCTTCATCTCAAATACTTCCAACTTCTTCCTGGACCTGGCATTCAACCCCACGTTTCACACCCATTACAACACCACTGGTACACAAATTTTTTCAAACATACTTATCTTAACTTTCTGTGATAAATCCCCCCCTTTCCATAATTCTCTCAGACTACTCAAAGCTCTCATTCCTTCTCCTACTCTATGTTCTATCTCCTCCTTCATCCTCCCCCCTTACCAGATTCATTCCCTAAATATCTAAAGATCTTTACTTCTTCCAATACTTCACCCCCTACTCTAACCTCTGACCCCTCCCCTCCTCTCTTTCCTCTTCCTCAAACACTAACACTTTATTCTTACCTGGATTTTATTTTAAGCCCCTTTTGTTCACACATTCTCTCAAAGCTCCCTCGCAAATACCTCAGCCCTTCGCGTTCTTTAACCACAGGAGCAGTATCGTCCACAAACAGTATCATGTTCACTTCCCTTCTATCATTTCCATTCATCAATTCCACCCCCTCCCCTCCCTCACCATTCCTCTGCAAACACTCTCCATAAACAAATTGAAAAGCCACGGTGACATTACACACCCCTGCCTCCCTCTCACCACCCCAAACATCTCACTCTCTCCTCCTAACACTCTCACACACATTCTACTATTCCTATAAAAGGCCCTGATACCTTTACCTAATTTACCCCCACTCCATTTTCCTCCAACACCCTCCACAATTCACCCCTCTTCCTCCTATCTTAGTAACATAAATCTAAAAACACCCATACACTTTCCTTTCCTCTCTATACTTTTCTCCACAAGCATCTTTAGTGTAAACACCTGGTCCCACACCCTCTTCCCTCCCTAAATCCTCCTTGTTCTTCCCCCATTCTCTCCCCTCCGTTAAAACTCTCACTCTCTCAATCAGTATTCTCCATACACTTTCCCTACCACACTTAAGAGACATATACCTCTATTAATTCCCACATTCCATCCTATCCCCCTTCCCCTTATACAGGGGGACCAAACAACCATCCTCCCAATCCTGTGGTACCTCACCACTCCTCCAACATATATTATATAACCTGTACAGCCTCCACCCCTATGCCTCCCTTCTGCAACATTTCCATTCTCACACCATCCAGACCTGCGGACTTCCCTTTTTTTCCTTTATTCATGGCCCTAATAATTTCCTCCATTTGTATTTCATCCTCCCCCTCCCTCCCCACTTCGTTTCCCATCCTCACCTCTTGCATATCTACCTCCCCTACACCCACTTCATTCAATAATCCACTAAAATACTCCCCCACCTCTTCCTCACCCTATCCTCTCCTCCTATCCACTCCCCATCTCCTCCCTTAATCCTCTCCCCCAGCCCCTCCTTCTTCTTCCTTTTCTATTCACTTCTTTCCAGAACATCTTACTTCCCGATTCAAAATTTTCCGTCACTTTTCTACACCACTCATCTTTTGCTCTTCTCTTCGTCCTCTCCACCGCCCTCTTTGCTTCCCCTCTAACCCTTCTATATTCCTCCCAACTTTCCTCTCTCTCTTTCCAACCATTTTACATAAGCCTCCTTTTTCCTTTTCTACCTCCTTCACCTCCTCATTTCCTGTCCACTCCCTTTCCTTCTCTTGCACCACCTTTTACTCCCACATACCCTTCTAGCTATATTCCGCCACTGCCTCTTTAAATCCTCCTCCCCCTCCACCTCCCCAATCCTGTCCCTCTCACGTCTCTCCACCTATCCTCCTCTATACCTCTCCTAAACTCCCTCTTACACACTATCTCCTCCAATTTTTCCACCTTTATCACTTCTACTCTCCTCTTTCTCCCTGTCTAACCATCACACCTCTCCTCCCACCCTTATCCTACTTAACCACCAAATAGTGATCCGTCTCCCCCTCCCCCCCCTCTAAATACATTTACATCTAGTAATCTATCTCTGTCCTTCCCATTTACACACATAATCCAGTACACCCTCCCCCGTTATCTCACTCTTCCATGTATACTTATGATTCCTCTTTTTGAACCAAGTATTCCCCACTATCATTCTTCTTTCAGCACACAACTCTAACAGAC
>JABUQX010136540.1:0-12500 GCA_015478945.1 Trachelipus rathkii
TTGTTGTGCTTCGTTCATTTCAGTTTGCTACGAAGCCCGTTTTTTTTTTTTTTGCGTTTATCATTGAGAGCAGCACTGCGCGTTTTCGTGCGCCGCTTCAATATATATATATATATATATATATATATACTTTCATATATATATATATATATATATATATATATATATATATATATATATATATATATATATATTCTTCATCTACCTTTTTTCTCCCCAAGACTGGTGGTAAGGTCCGTAACAGCATCGGAAAAGAAAACAGTAGAAGAATATGACTAAGTCGAAAAGAAAGCCCAGCCATACCTCTGTTCCATTAATAAGTAAGGACTCGTCGCAGTCGAAAATCCACCCTATAGCTTCGCGGGACTGCGCGCCGGACCCTCACTATGGTAAATGCGTCAGTGTAGGGTTCATCCCCTTGACCCAGGTGGGCCACAACCATACCCCCTTCACAAAACCCAGTCATTCTCTCTTAATATGCACCTTTATTCTCGCCTCTGCCAAACTCACATTTTCTCTCCTTCAGACGGTATTATTTTACTGACTCAATCCACTTTCTTGATCTCCCCAGCCGGTCGGTTTCCAACACACTCACCACTATACATCTGCTTAAAACCGACTATCATTCATCCTTTCCACATGACCAAGGCATACCAACATGCTTTCATTTATTCTCTCGTTTACCCTTTTCTTCACCACCACACAACTCTCTAATATGTTCATTCCTCATTTTATCAACTCTTCTCACCTAACACCCCTAAGTTGTCCATCTGAACACATTGAACTTTAGATCAGACCATGGTCTCACTGCTATACAATAACACAGGTACCACCATTCCACCATTATTCCACCTTCCACCACCATTCTACTTTCTAAACTCTGCATCATCCATTCCTCTCATCTAACATATACCTAAATATTTAAGCTCAGACACTTGTTCCAGCTACTCACCATCTAACATAACTTCACATGAGGACTGTCCTCACCCACAACCATAACCTAACTCTTATCTATGTTTACTTTCCAACCCCAAACCCCTCCTTTTTACACACTCTGCAAATCTCACAATCCTCTCCGACTCTTCCAGATTCCACGCCACACACAAAACCAAATCATCCACTTATAATAGGCTCCACTCACCTCCATCTCCATCATTCTAACTCCATTTCATGTCCGCCCACCTTCAATTTTCATAACAACATCCATGCCTAGGAATTGAATAATAAGGACATGCCTCCCTTCATCCACCTTCCATTTATTCCACCTCCCCTCCGTCCTTATGCAGTTCCATTCAAGCCTATCCCTGCCCCACTATATATCCACTAACACCTGCCATAGACCTTTCTATTAACCTAATCATACGCCTATTTCAAATCCATAAAACCTAAATACAATTTATTCTTCCTCTCTCATTTTTCTCTATCATTTGCTTCAATGTAAGATTTGATCCACATCCTCTGCCATGCCCTTCACCAATCAGTCCTTCAGTCACTTGGCACACTTTTCAGCCAAAACACCAGCATATATCTTCCCTACAACACTCAGCTAAACTAAATACCTATAATTTCTACAGTTCCCTTTATCTCTCTCTTGCGACATATAAAGGTGCTATTGCTGCTCCTCAGTCTCCGAGTATATCGCCCATGCTTTTTTACAACTTCCAGATCCAGTGTCCTGTCGCCTCCATTCTTGATCATTTCACAGTAATTTCATCTATACCTGCAGATTTACCATTCTTCAGCTTTCTCACTCTACCCATTTCCTCCTCTTTGCTAATAACCTCATCCCCAAAATGCCTATTCCTTCCTATCATCAAACCCACACACAGTCATTATCACCTCATCATTACTGCCAATGGTATACAGGTTTTCAAAGTGTTCTTTCCACACTCCACTCCACATCCATTTCATCAGTTACAAAAGTACCAATCCCTGTTCATTATTCTGGCTTGGGTTCCCCTTATTCTGAATTCGCCAACCTTTGTGGCAACATCTTCCAGAAAAGGCTTCCTATTCCATGTATGTCCCCATTCATCCTCCTTCAACTGTTCATTTACCTCTTCTTTTTCTCTTATGTATGCATCTTTAATATTCTTTTTTCCCTCCTTATATAATTCAGCATCTTTCTTGCAAACTTCCATCCATTCCATTCCTTCCATCCATTCCATTCCACTTCTTCTTCTTCCTTCCATGTAACTTCCATTCCATTCCATTCCATTCCATTCCATCTTCCTTCGTCATTCTATCCACTTCCTTCATTATCACCTTCCTCTCCATCAAGTCCCCCACTACTTAATTTACATAAAACATTATAATGATCCGATAATCCCATTTCTAAACCCCTCACTGATTTACAACATCCAGCCACATACTTCAACATCTCCTTCTTCACCAACACAAAATCCAATCGCCCGCCCGATGCCATCTCTGCCTACATAAACTCTGAGTATGCTTATGGATACTCTTGTGTTCATGTCCCCCACTCTCCCTAAAATCCATCCACCTTCATTTCTCCTAACCTGCTCCCTATTCTCTATCCACACAATCCATACTCTCTCTCTCTCTCTCTCTCTCTCTCTCTCTCTCTCTCTCTCTCCTCTCTCTCTCTCTCTCTCTCTCTCTTTCTCTCTATACACTATATATAAAATCCATTAATAGTCAATATTTAAGGCCCCTGAAAGTTGTGTGGTACTACTGTATATTTAAAACATCTTTTAATATACATAAAAGAGGTAATTTAAAAAAAACAAAAAAAACATTTTGTTTTAAAAAAAACAAAAAAAAACATTGTTTTTTAAAAAAACGTGTTTTTTTTTCAAAAGAAAAAAAATGAAAAAACCGTTTTTTAAAAGCGAAGTGAGACAGGGTTGTTATGTCTCTTGGTTATTCAATTTGTATATGGATGGGTTTATGAAAAGAATTCGAGGTGGGGATGGCAGGAAATGGTGTTAGAATGATGGAAATGGAGATGAGTGGAGGGTGCCTACCTATTATATGTGGATGATTTGGTTTGTGTAGGGACCCTGAGATCTTGTGAGGATTTGTAAGAATTTGGCAGGGTGTGTAAGGAGGGTTTGAAATAAACGTAGATGAAGTAAGGTTATGGTTGTGAAGTGAGGACAGTCCTCAGTGTGAGATTATGGTTAGATGGTGAGCAGCTGGAACAAGTGTCAGAGGTTAAATATTTGTAGGATATTTGTTGGATGAGAAGGGAACGGATGATGCAGAGTGTAGTAGAGGAAAGTTGTGAATGCAGGAAGGTTGCTTTTGCAATTAAATCATTGGTGAATGTAAAGGTACTAAGTCTTTAGTGTGTTAGGGTCTTACATGACGGTATGTTGTTACCTGTGTTATTGTATAGTAGTGAGACTGATCTGAATAAAATTATAGATCTAAAGTTCAATGTGTTCAGATGGACAATCATAGGGCATGCTAGGTGTGAAAAGAATTGATAAAATGAGGAATAGACATATTAGAAGTTGTGTGGTGTGAAGAAAGGGTAAATGAGAGGGAATAAATGAAAGTATGTTGAGATGGTTTGGTCATGTGGAAAGGATGAATGATAGTTGGTTGGTTAAGCGGATGTATAGTGGTGAGTGTGTTGGGAACCGACCGGCTGGGAGACCCGAAGAAAAAGTGGATTGAGTAGGTGAACAATTGTATAAAGTATTGAGGTTAAACGAAACGAATAATAAAGAGTGCATGATAGGAAATGGCAGGTTTTTATATCGAGAACATGGTTGTGGCCCACCTGGGCAAAGGGATGAACACCATTGACGATTACCATAGTGAGGGTCCCATGCGTAGTCCCATGAAGCTCTAGGGTGGATTTTCTGTCTATGACGCCGAGTTCTCACTAATTAATGGTACAGAGGTGGCGGTAAGGCTACTGGGGATTTCTTTTCGACATTGTCATATTCTCCTACTACTTTTCTTTTCCAATGCTTGTAAGCACCTCACTCCCAATCTTAGGAAAAAGATTGAAAAAAGAAAGAAAAAGATATATATATATATATATATATATATATATATATATATATATATATATATATATATATATATATATATATATATATCTCTATTGTAATAATAATGTGTGTGTGTGTGTGTGTGTGTGTGTGTGTGTGTGTGTGGACAGGATCGTTGAATCTGGGTTTATCACGGGTTCAGATAAAAAACACTTGAATTCCGGGCCTTTTCTTTATTGTTGCAATTTCTATTATTAGCCATTAGTTTTATTTTGCATTTTTTTAATTTTAAAGAAGTGTAAATTATTAGTATTATTATTTTATTATTATTATTATTATTATTATTATTATTATTATTGTGTGTTATTATTATTATTATTATTATTATTATTTATTATTATTATTATTTAATGAGATTTAATTTTTTTTCTGTTTCATTTTATTATTTTATTTTCGATTATTATTATTATAATTTATGAGTATTAAAAACTCCTCCCCGGACCCGCGAGCTTGCAAGCGGGGCACCCCGCTCTGCGGGGGACGGGGGGGATAAGAGGGGCCGAAGGCTACTTGGATCAAACATAAAACATATAAAATATCAAATATCAATTTATTATTGTCCAAGGTGGTTCTACAAACTTTACGTATGCATTCATCAAATTTAAACTGAAATAAGCCTAAAAGCACGGCTAAAGCTTACTAATTTTATAAGACTATAGATTATGAAGCACAAAATATATATCATTTATTTTACTTTTGTTAATAATAAATTAAAAACATGTTGGTAATTTACTAATGTATTTAACCTCAAATCATTAAAATTACGTTACATTTTTTATTATTAACGGAGTCATCATCTTATAAATATATATATATATGCTCTATATATATATATACTCCTCTTTCTATATATATATATATATATATATATATATATATATATATATATATATATATATATATATATATATATGTATATATATATATATATATATATATATGAATATACTATATATATATATATATATATATAAAGTAGGGGACCCCTTGTGCAATAAGGGGTGATGCACTAGTGGCGGAATGCGAGAAGTCCACTCCTTTGAGAACTTGCCATTATAGTAGTACCTATGGTAAAGAGATAGTGCACCAACATCACGTCGCAGAGATAGAGGGTCAAGGAAGTTTCAAAGTAGGGGACAGTTTATTAGTCTTTTAGCTTTAGACTCAACCCTATCCAAAAGAAGGGTGGAACTGGAGCCCCTTCCAAATGTGGAAACAGTACTGTACGCAAGGGGGGATAAGAGATCTATAATATTGGAAGAAAACAATTTCTGCAACCTGAAGAGAGCTCCCAGCTTTTTTTGAGGATACCTCAGCAACCATTGTGATATGAAGTTTCCAAGATAGTTTATTGTTTATGTTTTCCACAAGTGAGATGGGAAAGTAGGGAGATGTTTTTGAGAGGGTGATGTGAAGAAGTTGAGTTTTTAAAGAGTTGAACTTCACAAGGTTAAGGCGACCCCACCAGAAAATCTCATCCAGATTGGCAAGATTAGAATCAGAAAGCTGAAATTGAGAAGCAATTCTGGAAGCAAAAGAGAGCAGATTTGAAATAAATGGAAGAATGAAGAGTTGAGTCATTGGCATAAGAATGAACAGGGTAAGTTGTGCATCTTAGAAGATCATTAATGAAAAGTAAGAATAAAGTTGGAGATAGAACAGAACCTTGTGGAACATCACAATTAGTAGGAAATGAAAGAGGTGGCTCAACAACAAAGTGCGGTGTAACAGGTGATCACGAGGAAAATATAAAGTGAACAAAGAAACGCAATGGAGGAGAGCTTCGAGAGTAGCGATGCATGCCATACCCGGTCAAGGGCTTTCTATATGTCAATTGCCACCACATAGACTCCCCAAAGTCCCTAAGGTCAGAAGCACATAAATCAGTGAGATAAGGAAAAAGGTCGCCAGTTGACATCAAATACCATACTGGTGATCAGAAAGGAGGAAATGAGATTCCAGATGATCCAGGAAATAAGAGTTGAGAAGAGTTTCAAAGATTTTGGACACAATACAAGTGTGAGCTATAAGACGTTAGTTAGAAGGATCAGAGCGGTTACCCCTCTTTAGGATTGGTTGAACCATATGCACGCTTCTAGCACTGAGGAAAAGTGTTAGAATAAAGGTATTTAAAGTAAAGCCTAATGGGGAGAAATGCCGTTCGTGTCACTAGCCTTTCTGATGTTGAAAGATCTCAGGATCTCATGGAGCCATGGGAGACCTGAGAAGAGAGTTAATAAGATTAGGGGTTCACGAGACGGCGATGGACTCACTGTGGTATCTCATCAATGTTGGGTTCATTGTTTGTATGAAGGTATGTTACCTGTGTTAATGTATAGTAGTGAAACTATGGTGTGGAATAAAAGGTTTAGATCTAAGGTTCTGTTCAGATGGAGAATCTTAAGGGTGTGTTAGGTGTGAGAAGAGTTGATAAAATGAGGAATGAACGTGTTAGGAAATTGTGTGGTTTGAAAAGGGTGTAAATGAGAGTAAACGAGTCTATTTAAGATGGTTTGGACATATGGAAATGATGGATGATAGTTGGTTGGTTAAGCATATGCATAGTGGTGAGTGTACTGTGAATCAACCAACTGGGAGACCAAAGGAAAAGTGAATTGCATCAGTAAAATTATGTGTGAGGGTCTTATAGTTTGAGATTTGCACAGGTTTCAAAGGAGTAATAATTAGATAATCGGATTCGCCAAAGTTAACGTAAAATCCCCAGGGAAAACATACTTCATTTTACTTGAAATAACACAACACTCTCCCCTGCACTGTCTTCACCAGTCTGTATGTTGCTTGAAGATTTTCGGTAGTGTGACATCTTGAAGTTGATATGAGTGATGACAAAATCAGCCATGTTTAAACTGAGGCTGGTAAGCCTGGGTATTAACAGGGTGACTGATGGTCGCATCATCACTGGTCTTATATGATGCTTGAATTTTATTCTTTGATGTGGTCTTCTCCTGGGAACTGCTGCAGTTTGTTGTCTGTTTCCATTACCAGGGAGACCAGGTTTGTAGGAGTAATAGTTCGTCGGCATCCTCTTCTTGAATCTTCCTTTTTCTGTGACAAAGTTTTTCTTGTAGGGTCCTTAGAATTCCAGAGACATCTTTTGAGAATTGTGCTCTTGAAGACGATAATTATTCTTTTGGCCTTCTGCTAAGGGCTGTTGGTGTTCTAAAGACATCTTCTTGAGCAAGTGTTGGTACTGCTGGGTTCACCAATTCTGTAGTGGCAGAGAGAGAGAGGTTTGCTTTTTTTATTTTTTTTTTATCTAGTTGATGTATATGGGAGTGATAAAACTTTATTTTTGATTTCAGTCCTGATGGAAAGAAATTCCGCAACAAGCCTCAACTTGTAAGATACTTAGGAGAAAGTGTAGATTTAGCAACATTTGATTATCGTACAGGAAAAGTTAACCATTTGTTAGTCAGGAAAAATAAAAGACAAAAAGGAACACTTTTTGATTACAGGTAAAAATCATTATTATTTACCAGACCTCATAAACTCGTATTGCTATTGTAAAAGAAATTATTTGTTTTGTTTTCACTAATAAATGTACATAAAAGAGATGCTGCTAAATGGTCATGCAACAATAATTCATTTTAATCTTTTCTAAAATGAAATCCTGTTTTTGTAAAGGAAAAATTTAAAACTGAATAATATTGAATATGTCATGCTTTAATAGTTATTTTTTTCCTTTAAAATAATTTAAACACAATACTTGTATCTTTAATATAAATATTTTTTTTCAGTCGAGGTATGAGAAATGACGCTTCTCTAATTCCTCCAATCCGTCAAACTGCTTCCATTTTTAAACAGCCAGTCACAGTAATAAAGACACAACCATCAAGTAAAGTTAAATTAGACTTAAAACATGGAGTTCAAGAAAAGCCTAAACAAGTTCGTAGATTATTTTTAAATTTTTTGAAATTATTATTATTATTATTATTATTATTATTATTATTATTACTACTGCTACTATTATTATATTGACTGTATATTTGCAAGAGGCTAACTTAAAAAGGAAGTTCTTGAAATCTTGAAAGAATCTGGATGAGTAGAGCAGAAAAAAAAGTCGAAGACATTCTAAGGATGAGGAAAAATTCTAGACTTAAGAGGTGTGATCCTTCCTCTACCAATATCCTTTATAGGACCAGTGTAGTTGATTTGAGGCTTTGAAGTAATATTTTTCTTCCTAAAAAGCTTATTTATTATTAGTCTTAGAACTGGATTTTAAAGAGGCATATGCTATCAAGAGATGCTATAACTTTTTTTCTCAAATGCCTAATTTGGTGTATATGAGTTTGAGTATATGAGAATATGACTGTAGGGTTGGGAAAGGAAAAAAACAAGCTCGTTTTTTTTTTTCGAAAAACAGGTTTTTCATGAAAACAGCCTGAAAAACAAAAGTAAAAATTTTTGTTTTTTTTCTGTTTTTTTCAATTAAGTTGTGAATTTACATGTTTGTTTTGAACAATTATATTATAAATTTTAGCAAATATGCTCTAATTTGGACATTTTTTGGTTCCAATTTCCTACAAGGTGGAAGCCCCTGAGTTTGTGTTCAAAATTTTTATGGGTTTTCCTTATTTTTATTTTATATTCTGAATTTTGATATTCATAATATTTTGTTTGTGGCTTCATTAATGTTTTCTTACTCTGTTTCAGCTTTTCAGTAACATTTTTTATCATAATTATTGGATTCCACTTAGACGTGCAATAAGTCGTGTGACTGTACTTTTTTAAGGTAAGGAAATAAAAGGCTGCAAAGGCCCCTCGTACCGCATAATATAACTTTTGTTGTGTAGATGCTGCAAAACTAGTATTTATTGTTCATAATCTAGAACTAGGAAATTCTAAAAATTTGCCAACTGAGAGACATGATTATGCTAAGGCAGCTAATCTTAAGAGTCCTGTTACTGCCCCTGCCCCTTCACCACTGTCATGCCGGCCCTCACACGATTACCATACGACTGAGATATCAGACCTATCTAGTCATATCAAAATTAAATGTGGCTGATCACGCTTATGAGCCCAGTGATAATGAGCCTGACAGTAGTCACAGCACAGTAGTCAGTACTCAGTAGTAGTGGTCTGGGGAGTGGGGACTAGTGATAAGAATCAAAAGTTGATATTCCAAAGCCAAATATTAAATAATTTAGTCATTCACTCATCCTCCTTCATTTACAATCTTGGTATAATTTTAATTTCAATATTTTTATTATTTCATTTGCATCCCTTAAGTCACTTTTGAGTTTTGTCATTCAGACTCATTCTATATAAATATAATATATATTAATAATTAAAAGTAAATTATAAATATGATTATATGATACAAATGTAAAATACGTAGTTAAATTAGTAAGTAGAAGCCTACAAACAGCAGTCTGCAGGCTACAACCTACTGTAAATTGTAACGAAGACCATTGATAAAATATAAGAGAAAGGTAATTCTGCTATTTTATAAATCATAATGGAATATTTGTTTAATTTCAAGTATCCTTATATTTGAAAAAATGAAAATACTCGAGTGAAATATCATATTAGCCTCTTTATATTTTTAAAAATACATTTAATGAAAAAAACATGAAAAAAATGTTTTTTTCTTAAAAAAAACACGATTTGAAAAAAAACGGTTTTTTTTCCAACCCTAAATATGAGTATACTTAATTGTATATTTAAGAGTTGTAGAATTAATGTATATGCATGTTTATAAAATCTCTACTTGGATATATGTGACTGCACTTTGGGTTCAAAATAAAGAGAGCAATTTTTGATATTTTGTCTACTGCTATTGAATAACTTATGTGGATTGAGAAGTAAGAAGTAAAAACTGAAAATAAATTAAATGAATATAAAGAAATTTAAAAAGAATATTTTCTAATGGAAAAGTTTGAAATCTTGAATAAGCACAAAGTGAGGTCAGCTATATTATTAACTCTTGTTTGGATCGTTATTATTATTATTATTATTATTATTATTATTATTATTATTATTATTATTATTATTATTATTATTATTATTATTATTATTATTATTATTATTATTATTATTATTATTATATTTCATTTGTTAATTAATTGGGTTACTTTTTTATTAGTCCAGTCCTATTTTTAAACGTAATTTGCAAACAGGTCTTCTGGGAGAAACGATTGCAAGGTTTGCAAGCATGTGACGTTCAGATTCAGCATTTTCATAATATTGAACTGCCAAATGCTTTAAAAGCCATTGGACCAAATGTTGAAGATCAGACTGTATTACAAAGTTTAGCTACAGCATTGCACCTTTTCACAGGCCCTGTGACTGGGCAGACTGGACCCAAACAATCCCTGGAGAAAAACCCTGGGGTTTTTATTAACCCTGATCAACCGTTAGTTTCCGTAAGTTTGAATCTATCTACGTTTTGCGTATTGTTTTTTATTTCTAACAAACTTCATAAAGATTTTTAATATAACTCTTGCTTAAATTTCAATATATATATATATATATATATATATATATATCATGTGTAAAGAAAAGAGTATATATATATATATATATATATATATATCTTATATATATATATATATATATATAATAATAAGGTTATATATATATATATATATATATATATATATATATATATATATGTCATGTGGAAAGGAGGATAATAGTCGTTGGTTATGCTGATGTATAGTGGTGAGTGTGTTGGGAACCGG
This sequence comes from Trachelipus rathkii, assembly GCA_015478945.1. NCBI lineage: Eukaryota > Metazoa > Arthropoda > Malacostraca > Isopoda > Trachelipodidae > Trachelipus > Trachelipus rathkii. The sequence goes on from JABUQX010136540.1 coordinate 10,733, forward strand.
ACCGGCTTGGGAGACCGAAGAGAAAGTGGATCGAGTCGGTGAACGAATGTCTTAAAGGAGAGAATGTGGAGTTTGGCAGAGGCGAGAATAAAGGTGCATGATAGGAGAGAATGGCGGGTTTTGTATGGGGGTATGTGTGGCCCCTCTGGGCCAAGGGATGAACCTCATATTCTAGACGATTTACCATAGTGAGGCCCGTCGCGGTCCCATGAAGCTCTAGGGTGGATTTTCTGTCTGTGACAGGTTTTCACCAATTAATGGTACAGAGGGGGGCGGTAAGGCTGGGCTCTTTTCGACACATTTGTCATATTCTCCTACTGTTTTCTTTTCCGATGTTTGTAAGCGCACCTTACTCCCAGTCCTAGTGGAAGAACAGGTAGGTAAAGAAAAGAAATATATATATATATGTTATATATATATATATATATATATGTTGCTAGTTATATATATATGATATATATATATATATATATATATATATATATATATATATATTTATATATATATATAAGGCGTTATATAGTATATGTTAAGATAAAACAATATACTGAATATAGTATATATTATATATATATATATAGTTATGCATATATATATATATGTGTTATATATTATATATATATATATATAGTATATATATATATTTATATATATATGTAGTGTGTGTGTTAAAATATAGATAGGGATATTCAATCTTAAATATTTCTTCATCCTCTTTCTTTTATTTACTCTCTTTGCTTTATTATCTTCCTTATATTCTTATTTTCTCTTTTCTTTCTCTTTCTTCTTCTCTCTTCTCTTCTTCTTCTTTCTCTCTCTTTCTTTCTTCCTTTCTTTCTTCTTTCTTCTTTCTATTTCTTTCTTCTTCTTTCTTCTTTCTTTCTTTTCTTTCTTCTATTTCTTTCTTTCTTTCTTTCTTTTTTTTCCTTTCTTTCTTTCTTTTTCTTTTCTTTCTTCTTCTTTTTCTTTCTTCTTTATTTTCTTTCTCTTATTTTCTTCCTTTCTCTTTTTCTCCATTTCTTTCTATATTTTCTTCTTTTCTCTTTCTTTCTTTTCTTCTTTCTTTCTCTCTCTTTCTCTTCTTTCTTTCTTTTTTTTCTTCTTTATTCTTTCTTTATCTTTTCTCTTCTCTTTCTCCCTACTTTGCTCGTAAAAGAGAAAATGAGAGTAATAAACGAAAGTACGTTGAGATGGTTTGGTCATGTGGAAAGGATGAATGACAGTCGGTTGGTTAGCGATGGTTAGTGGTGAGTGTGTTGAGAATCGACCGGTTGGGAGACCGAAGGAAACGTGGATTGAGTCGGTAAACGAATGTCTGAAGAAGGAGAAAATGTGAGTTTGGCAGAGGCGAGAATAAAGGTGCATAATAGTAGTGAATGCTCTGGTGGTGGGGTATGCTGTGTGGCCCTCTAAATCTGGAGCCAGGAGGAAGACAAAAACCCTACACCTGACGATATGCCATAGTGAGTCCGTCGCGGTCCGTGAAGCTCTAGGGTGGATTCTTCTGACTGCGTCCGACGAGCTCTCACTAATAGGTATAGAGGGGGCGGTAAGGCTGGGCTTTCTTCGACTTGCGGTCATATTCTTCACTGCCTCTCCTTCCTGATGGCTGTCACGCAACCTTACCCCCAACTTGGGAAAGGAAGATAAAGATTATTTATATATATATATATATATATATATATATATATATATATATATATATATATATATATATATATATATATATATATATATATATATATATATATATATATATGTATGTTTT
>JABUQX010136540.1:17500-43569 GCA_015478945.1 Trachelipus rathkii
TTACACATTATCCTATTTATTCAATCAGTCTGAGAAAAGATCTTGATATTGATTCCCTACTCGAAGGACTTTTGGGATCGTTCCTGCGATAAACCTTCGCTCAGAAATCTTAAATTTTCTCTTAACAAAAAAAATACAACCCTGGTCCCTATTCAAGCGTTACTATACTCTTAATCCTACTGTTGCATTAAGGCAAAGAAACACTTTAACTTTCCACGTTTGATATCATCTTCTATACGATCGATTACACGGCTTGTATGCAAGGGGAAATCAAGTTTCTGCTTGGCCTATATTTTGAATTAATGTATAAACATTCACTTATGGCTCATCAAATTTAAACATAAACAAAAAAATGTCTTGGAAACTGCTCATCTACACAACGGTTCGCTTAGAAGCGGCTAATCATAAAAGAATAACGCTTATGGGAGTGTTAATGCTATTAGACTGCGAGTACTATCTTATTTATACCTTTATCATTTCATCGTATTAAGTTACTATATTTATTACTTACACAGACTATTACAAGGGTCATACAATTCCAGTTCACCGTAATAGTAAAGTGGAGTTCTGTATCCTTTCATACTCGTTATATGGGGGGGGCTCTGTAGTAATTTGACATCACCCGGGCTTTTGGACAGGGGATCGTAGTCTATAAAGCCAAAATAAGGCTTATTACTTAAACATTAGTTATATTGCTGTCTTTCCATCTTCTAGTTGAATACCCTATCTATCATCTTGGCTAAGGCGAGATGTTGGTGCTTTATTCTTCGCGTTTTCTATATGGATTATCGTTAAAAGCGGTTGCAGGTATTATATTCGAGGTGAAATAATTATTAACACTATCGATATTAGCTTATGTTAAGTCATATACTCAATCATTTTACGTCGGCCATACGTCAGCAAAAAGGGGTGGCTGTGATCCTGTCTTCAACCGAGTTTTAAATGTGTATTGAATATTGGTAACGTCCAGGACTAGTTCGCTTGAACTTGGTGCTTCCTTCTTTTCCTGCGTACCATATCTGCTCTGTGGAATCTTCTCAATTACATCTTATATGATGCTATCTTTCAATGCTGTAATTTTAATTTTACTACCCCTCTACTTAATAAAATGAATAACATTTTTGCAATAATCTTATTTATATATTATTAATACTATTGCTAGTAATATTTTGTGTTACTTATTATTTTGACGATTGCTAATTTTGGCGTAGTAAACGATGACCTTCCTGAAATAGGAGCCTTCTTGCAACACGTGATAGTGGCGTGAGTGACATTAATGTAAAAGAAAAATATATATATATATATATATTAAGTATCTATATATATTATTTTCTATATATTATTATATATATATATTATATTTATAATTAATCATAATATATATCTATTCATTTATTAATTATATTATATTAAGATATATATTACTTCTATTAATATTTAATTATATACTTATATTATATAATAAAATACAGCTAGTAAATAATATAATATTTATAACAGGGCTAGGGCGTGAGATTTGGAGATTCTAGTAAGTTGTTGGAACGTTGTCTTTTGACCAATTTAACCAGAGTCTAGGAGTTAAATAAGTCATTGAAGATCGAATTGTACTCACGATAAATCTGTGGAAATTGGAGTTGTAAGGGCATACGAGTCGAATTTAGGATTCCAATGTGTAAGATTAGGTATCCGTTGGAGCGGGTAGGTCGGGTTTAACGGAGTCGAGTTCGAAAATTTATACGAATTATTATTTTAATTATTGAGTTATTATTATTATGTATTATTCTACACTGATAAGGTTAATACTTAATTTTATATATTATTCACCATATATAAGTTATGGCCTATAAATGTCATTAATTTAGGTCTTTGATTATTTTGAGTTATTATTAGTGTAAAAATTGAGTCATCTTATTTATTTATTTGGTGGTATTTACTAAAACACCGGTGTTTGACATTATTAACTGGTAGTTAGGAAGATTTCTAATTCAATGGCAATATAGTTGTAGATATGGTTACTTATTTCAGTAATATTCATCTATGATATACTCTGTTACTTGCGCAGGTATTGTGTAATTCGAGTGTATATTATTGTTATTTTGATGGGATTATTATTATATTATTAATTTATTAATATCATTTAGTATAACTATTATATATTATGATGAAAATAATATTATTCATCTATCATATTTTTTTTTCGAGATGTGATAAATTATAATTATAAATTTAATTAAAGTGAATTAATAATTGTGTGCAAAAGATGGAGTAATTAAATGGGCAACAAACCTATGTTAAGAATTCTGATATTATTATAAATAAATTAAATATATAATCAGGAATAATTTGCATTGTAAATTGTACGCTTACTTTTTGATTGTGAAATCAACAGATATTAACTCTGGATGTTTATAACGAAACTTTGAGTAATATAATAAAATTCTGTGGATGGGAAATATGTCAGTAGTATGTCCGGGAATGTGCACCTAGCTTAATCGGTGTATGTGGTGTGTGACAGCATGTATCTTTTTTCCTTAAGAAAATTCGCTACTTGGATGAATACTCTATATGATTAACCATATATTAATGAACTTCATGGTTGGGAGATTTAAGGAATTATCTATAATTTTAATGTTGTTGGTTAAGTGATGTTTGGTGAATGTTTGATGATTTTGTTTATAATTTAATACCAATACATAAATAGTACAAAGCCCGACACATAACAGATTAGTATTTACAATTAAGGGCTACTGCGCGTTGATGGACAAGGAAACCCATTTAATAAAATCTAGTTTATATATACTGTAACTTATTAAGTTAAGCAATAAAGATGAGTCTAGTTAAGTATCGATTAGTTTTGAATTTGACTGGCTGGAGTCGGAGCGAATATATTTTTGTTAATTTGAGTGAGAAGAGATCGGAGTCTGGAGTTCGTGGTTAAGTTTCTCGGAGCTAGGAGTCGAGAGAATTTTTCTGTTTTAATTAGTGAAGTCGGAAGTCGAGTCGAGGTAGTCGTTAGCAGAGTTTTAGAGTAGTCTGAAAACTTTTATAGTACATTAATATTATAATATTTATTAAATATTTAATTTATATTAATTATTATTTATTATACTATATTTTTATATATTATTATATATTTTAATTTATTATTAATATTATTAACTTATCATTCATACGTATATTATTTTATGAGTATGTTGGATCGTGTGAATTTGCTTGGAGTATGATGTGTTGATTAGGTTATTGTAGATTCTGGAGTTTAGGTGTCCTGTTGAAACGTGAGTGTTGGAACGTTGTAAGTTAACGGCTTTTGTTCATTACGTTAGTTTGTGCGTGTTTATACTATATATATATAACAATCACACACATCTATATTTAAATTTTTGGTGGCTATATATTGTATTTTACAATGGTACTGTTTAGGCAAAGGAATATCCACACACTCATTATTGTTTTGGGGTTATCTTAAAGAGGAATTCTCATAAATTAACCACTAATTTTTTGCTTTTGTCTATGCGTGTAGTCGCCATGCAGGCATACGATTGTTCTTTTAATAACCGTAGTTATCATTTTTGTAAAACGTGTATTAATAGCATTTTAGCAGATTTTTTTTAAGATTTAATTAATTTGAGGGTATTAGGAAATTTAGTTCTTTGTCTATAAATATTTTTTCTTTTAAATATTATCTCTCGGAAAAGCCTTAATAAGAAATTCTCAAAAACGAGTTATATTATTTAAGTCAATGCGACGTCATATATAATTAGAAAATTGTTTCTAATATAATCTGTTACTACCAATCTTGAGTATAAGCCACGATCAGGCTTTGCTGATAAATGAATTTATGCTAGAGGTGGCACGAACATATTTTCACACTTCTCTAACTCTTGACTTTTGTCAGTTATCTCTGCTTCAGGAAATCGGAGGTCTCGTGAAGATCGCTTCTTGAGTCGAAAACTTGTTTTGTTTCAGCGAAGAGTCGAGTTCAGGAGGTCTGGAAGTCGGAGTCGATTCGCATCTTCGGTTGTCTTGTGTCCTGGTGTCGGCTGTCGGTGTCGGTGTCGCGATGTGCGGTGTCGTGTCGAAAATTTTTGCTATGAAGTTGGAGTCGGAGTCGGGAGTCTTTTAGAGCTCGGAGTCGGAGTCGGAGCTCGAGGATCCGGAGTTCGGAGTCGGAGTCGAGTCAGTCGTTAAATCCAATTCTGAATCTTACGAGTTGGAGTTGAAAGAAATTTATTTTATGACTCCGAACGGGCGGGGCTCCATATGTATTTCAATATTACTGTTCTGAAAAAAACCTAAATCATATTATATCTACTCTTATATCTAATTCTTCTTACCCCTCATTCTCTTACTATATAATACTTATACTATCTTCATCTATATCTATTATATATATACTATATATCATATTCTCATATCTATATATATATATATATATATTATATTATATATATACTCAGTCTTATATTATCAGTATATAATATGATACTATACTAGGTAGGAAAATTTGACTTGAGGTCGATGTAGGTGGTCTCTTTCTTAAAAATACCCCCTATATACAGCTAAATTGATGAGTTTAAAAAGTATTTTATGTAGCTTTCTCAAGCTATGAACAACGCAACGATAGGCCACCTGCGAGATTTTAATTTTTTCTCTTTATAAAATGAAACCCTAGCGTTTCACACATTATCTTTTTATCTCTTAATTAGGACACAAATCCTGTAGGGTTATAATATTCTTATATGTCGTCCTCCTACGTCCATAACGGAATGTTTTGACCAAATAACGTTTATCTTCGCCGCTTCTTTTACAAGGATGGGGGACTAATCGGAAATTCTTCCCAGTTTAACTATCATATGTAACTTTACTTTCATTAATATTAAAAGGTCTAGTACTTCGCTTTACAGGGTTTTACTCTTAGATTATAAGGCTTTCTCATAAATGACAAAAATAAGATAATATTCCTAGATTAAGGAGAAGTTATTTAGCAATGTACATGATTAAAATAATTAAATTATTATTGCGCGTAACTTTATATAGTAAAATTTATTAGTAATTTGTGTTTAATCCACACATTAAGTCCTACATCTCTAATAGTATATACGATAATATTTTTGACTGTAATTTACTGAAAACTACTTCTTATTTTATGTTCTTTTGCACCAGTGAGATGTGCGATAAATATAGTAAGTATAATGATCAATGAGACCCTATCTACGCGACCTTTCGTATGTCTCATAGCTTTCATAACAAACGATAATGTGTCGAAATCCTATAAGTGGTCGTTATTCGCTATTTAATTCGTAACTAAATGACATTTTGAAGTAAAAAATTCTGTAGCAGTACTCGGGCCTAGATCGATGGTGTTCATACGGCTGTAATTGAAGAAGGAATCGCATTTAAAAGATCTATAAATCTCTCTTTTCTATAACTTTCAAATCAATTCTTTATATAAGTGTCGCATATGCTGGTAGGTTATGTATTGTAAACATGATATTTGTGTATCACTGTGCAAAAAGTCTATTTTAATCTGCCGAAATATGAATGATTATTATCATACCGAAGATGTCAATAAATATTATTGTATTCAGTATGATATAGAATTATAATTATAATTTCATTATCTGATTATTATTATCATTTTAAAAATTTTATTAATAATTGCTTCGTATCAATTATTACTAAAATAGGTTATATCAGAGTTAGTTTAATTATATATATATATATTTATTTTGACTCAATTTAATTAGACTTTATATAATGCATTACTTAAATATATAATTATTTTGCACTTATACTAGTAAGACTAAATTTTTATAGTAATTATAATTAAAAATGTAATAATTAGAATATCAACATAAATAATAATTAGTGTACCTCATTTCCACTTCACTTTTTACACACATTATCTACAGATATTAATAGGAATAGGTGTACGTACAATACCGGTACAAGTAAGCTCACTTTAAAACTTTATATGACATAATTACGGTATACTATGCCTCACATGTTTGCTACAAACAAAACGGAGTGAGAAATCGTTAGAAGACTGAGATTAAATACGAATATAATTATACAACAAGGGGATAATCAACAGAAGTCCATGGAGAAAACACACACTTATGTCATGGTTCATCTCAAACAGCTCTCACCTCACACATTACTGAGATAGCAATAAGTTGGCACAGTCTTAATACTGATGTCACTCATAAGCATATCTCAACGACATCTACCTCAGATCTCGCAGCGGATCTCCACGAATACACCAAGAGTACGGAATAAGTCAATGTGAACGGATCACGAGTAAGAGGTAGACTCACCGGTCTTTGGGAGTACCAGACTAGATCCAGCACTCTCCACTTATACAAATATTCTATCATGCAAGCACTAACGCAGATAGTGATATCAGCATCACGCAAGAGCACTGGAGTTAACCACATATTGCCGCCACGACACAACGGTCGTACTTGATATATATGCGAGAATCACTACACCGGTAGATACGAACTCAACATTGACCAGCAGCGTGAAACAATACGAATGGAGTTACTTCAAAATCACGGACGCTGGGATACGAGGGATTTATAGGCCTTAAAGATCCGCGAATCCAGATTCGTGACTGCCATTAAAACGCATAGTCAAAAACTCTTAGTAATACTAGACGTCCGAGTGGATCAAAGGTTAGTAATCGAGAGTTTGCACACCCGCACAATACATAAAGACATAGATCGAGACAATGGTTAAATAGTTTTCCTCATCAGTAAGGGCTCATACTCGAATGCAAATCAAGAAGTGCAGTATAATAAAACGAGGGATAGGGTTGCATCAGTGTAATAAAACAATATGTAATGTGTTTTAGGTGTCTTTACATATGAGTTAAATTGTATATTATGATTTAAAGTGCACTCTTTGTGTAATGATAATAAAAGATAAACACATATCACACAACTAATTCTTGTGAGTAATTTATGATATTAAAATATGGAACCTTCAACAATCAGGCCTGTTATTCTGTACTAAAATTCACTGATTGTTGATCAAAGACAGCATCATTAATACTCAATTAATAGGTAAGAAAGTACTTATGATTGAGTAAAAATAATGTGTACTCAACATACCTGAGAATTTAAGTTGATGATCAGTGGAGATATATGTTTGACCCTATGCACACCTACATTCGAGGATTTTATGTGACAGGTCGGCAATTTATGTAAAGGATCTGAATAGCTCTTCGGTGCTTTGGTTATTGGGGTTACGTTGGGAGAAGAATTGTTTACTTGGAAGAGATTGTCGTAGGAGATCTGGATACGCTTGTAAAGTATTAGAATTTCATCGGCAGTTACTAGAATACCTTAATATGGACAAATTACATCAGCTCGCTCAATAGATAAACTCTGTATTGATATGGAGGATAGTCTGTATTCTCAGAGACTGTGTTTATTTATTATTAGATTAAATTCACGCACTTAATATGGGCAAAAGATATACGTTACACTGTAAAATATGGCTAAATTATTATTACTAAGGGGATTGATCAGAGAGGAAGGCGCATCAGTATGATATGGAGGGAAGTATGGGTAACAGTCATGTATCAAAGGGAATAGAGGAAATCATATGAATTAGGTAAGAATTGTTGTATCTGTACTTACTGTTGAGATTGTTTAATTACAAGAATAGTAAATTTTTTAAAAATCGATAGAGAACTTCGATTTGAGTACAGAAAAGCCATAGGAAGTTCTACAAGTCGTTGTAAAATAACGGGTAGTCTTCTATCAGAAAATAGAAACTTGATCACATTGGAACGTTGAATTGCAGACATAATCAAATGACAGTTCTGATTATAAGATTAAAAATTATACGAAAGGGATGCATCAATTGATAAGGTTAGAATAATTAAAATGTTATTATTTGAATTAGAATGTCTCAGAGGAATGAATCGAGTGAATGCAGATTAGATATACGTCTTTCAAACTTTGCAACACGAGCTTGATCAAAGGATAGTCATCTGCAAGGTCAATCACTGACTCTCTTCTCACTGTACGTGCATCACATTGCGAGGTGATCAGAAGAATGTATTAGATGTTTTTCGACACTAATAAGACTGACCTTGACACATTTTCTTCCGAGATTCTTCGCAAGAGCGGACGTGAGTTTCAACATGTAGGAACAAAGTAGATAAGTACATGGGACATAGAGTATTGTTAACTAGAATAAAGGTAGCTTAGCTGTGGCCAAGATTTATTCGAACTGCAATAACCTTCAGCCGCCAAAGTCATATGGATAAGGATCAGAGAAAATGATAGAAGCATATTCTCCGACCCCATTCTAGACCTCACTTCTAGTGCTTACAGAGTACAGTAACATTTTTTTTTTGTTTATATAGAGCTCACTCATAATCTATTTTTGAGGCCTGTGCTTCTTGTCAGAATAATTATACGACAAGATACGCAAGGTAGACTAATGGTAGCAGGAGGATTCACGAAATAGAGACGTAAGGGTCACTCCAAGAGATTAATCAAAGATATGGTGGAAGGGTGAAACATCTCGTAACACTAGTGAGTAAATGAAGCTTAGGAAAGTATTCTCAGGCCACAACAACGAACTAAACCTCATATATCTCATCACAGGTCATACGATTGCCTGAGTAGTTGGAATCACATTTTACTGTCTGTTGCATTAAGCTTGGCCATGAGAGTAAGCATCACACGAATATTCTGTATTATAGTGATGATGAAACCGTAAATTTTAAGTGAAGATGATATCGGGTGGCCTATTGAGATAGAACTAAAAAATATTTATATAATATTCACTTTTCAATATTAGAGGATTATTAAGAGACAGACTATTACGCATCGAGAAGAATGACATTTTTACATGGAGGTTATGCACGGGAGCACGCACTGAAGGTGCAGAAAGTTTAAGAGGTCATAAGTGTGTAACGTTTGATATGCGAAAAATGTTCGTACAGAGACATGATTGGGTTAATTGCACACTCAGATATGAGTTGCAGGCTTAATTGAGAGTGTGAGATAGATGTATTGCAATATACCTCTAATTTCAGGGACTTATATGTAATGTAGGTGTTCTTACATCATCTGATAGTAAAGCTATAAGGGTGCAGAAGATATATTCATTCTTGAGGAGGAGGTTTGTCGAATGAAGTATTTACATAGTGGCTTATATAGCGGTGTGTTTCGAAGAGTCATTAGAAGAGGAAAAGAGTCGTCGTTAAATAATGGGATTCAAATGTGAGGTAGGACATAGCAGGTATTCAAAAGGTCGCTTGGATAGCGCGCAAGGGAGAGGGGAAAGGGCTCATGCACGGGGAAAGTCACACTCCGTTCAATCTAATATAGGACCATAAAAACAACAGGGGAGTGAAATACAGGCATTCGCCGGGCCAATTACAGTCGCGGTTGATCCTGTATTAGGGCGTACTGCAATTATTGGTTAGTATTGACATTGATAATGAACAAGTATGAGTCACATGTAATCGTCAGAGTATCTTCACCTCCACTGTAATTCGTTGCACACGCAGATTTGTAATATGGAGAAAGCCGTCATATACACAATAGGCGACGCAAATTAGAGAAGCTTTGACACACTGTAGGAGGATGGAGAGACAGAAGTTGGGCACGTGGGGAGAATCTGGTCGCAAAAGAATCACTTACCTCGATTCTTGAGCACTTTAAAGGAAATGGGATGTTTCGGGCTATAGGATGGACGTTAAAGTGGTATCAGGAAATAATACAGAGACGTAGATGGAAAGCCTTCAGTCAGGCACAACTGAAATGTTGAGAGGATCTCGGTACATATAGAAGACTGGGAACAATGGTATAGGAATGATTGACGCTATGACTGGTGCTCAGAAGGGATTTGTTCATGTTAAGAGTTTTCTCAGTGTCCTTAGGACTAGAGATGGCAGGGGTGAACCATAGGAGGCGACTTGTGCGTTACAATTTGTTAAATGGCATGTGCATAGGCTCCTCGTAGACTGAATATAATAGGTGACACGGGCCAACGTTCTAACTGATGACAAGAATGAGATATAAAGGGATACTGAGACGACAATCGGACGATGTAATTCATGCTCACATATCTAATATCAGATATATAATAGACACTCATTCTAAGGACGGCCTTGATAAGAGGAGCAACACGGTATATTCATACGAAACAACAATTAGACATATGGTCTAAGACAAGAAATAGTACTAGGTCAGATGAGGCAATGACTGCATTTCTTCATTTCTAGGCCCATTATTATTCATGGTGATAATGCTTACGGATGGTCTCTGGCTCATAACATCTAAATGAATAGCAGAGAGCAGATTAGGCAGTATACTAATTCGATAAAGGTATTACTTAACAAACGAACAATCCTCATATCATTTTCAGGTAACAAGGTGACTGACTGTTCACATCAAATAGATAAGCCAATTATGAGACACACTCATAATTTCATATCATAGGTAAAGTAGAAAACTCGCGATTAGGAGGGGGCAAAAGATTGCGATAATGTCTGTCTTGAGAGAAAAGATGACTGAAATAATATTTATTTAAGAGATTAAATTTAGTGGTCTGTTCGAGTAGTTACCAGAAATGAGGGGTCAGGATGATGGATTGAATTTTTATACGCACGGATTTCGTACTGTGTTCGAAAACAATTAGGTCACGTGGTTTCAAGAGAATTCGGTTTTATGGAATCGTGTTCCTGTAATGCGCATGTTGTTTGCGCTTATTTAATCAGTTAGGTTGTTCTGCCCATGCAGTTGGCATTGATCTATACCTTCGATAGGTAGTACTTCTGGGACAGTCTCTTCAGTGCCCACCCCAAGTATGCGGTTGTGCAAACCGCCTGACAATCTTCGAGTACATAGAGAGATGGATTGGATACAGAGATTGAAATCCCCTGCATAGTACGTTAGCGATAATGCCAGTCTAGTATTAAATTTGAGGAACACTTGACTCAGAAAAGATATAGGATAAGAGATTACGCACAATATCCAGGAGTACAAAACATGATAACTGATTGTAAAACCAGATGTATAACGTAAGACTTCAGATGTAATTACAAAGTGTTTTGGCTAATGTACGAAAGCGAAAACGTGGAAATATTAGAAGGATTTCATAAAACTTGATGGCGTCAAAGGTGAGGACGATTTATAAACGCTGCTTACGAGCACGTTATTATTTTACATTACGCATATTATTCGTAGGAATTATACTGATCTCGAAGACAATTAATAATAACTCCAGCCCTTCTAGGACTTGGAGAAAGATATATGGAAAAGAGATAAATTTTTATTAGTTGGGCAGTAAATTTATATCCAGGTGTAACGGTGGTTCTGTAGAATTCGACACGCGTCATAGCCTAAAGAGCCAATGGGGTTATGCAAAAAATAAGGGATGGAAAGTAAAATTTATAAAGGAGGTGTTTAGAAGTATATGGAAGGTTAGTCGGGATTTAACCACGATAATAGGCACAACTTGATGTAGAACAGAATAAGATGGCAGGGCGGAAGGTTGTGTGAAAATGATCTACAGGATGAGAGTCACATGGTTACGAAAAATACTGATCATATTGCACCAGCGACATCATACTCATCCATTTGCATTAACACAGAGTTTAGATTAGCATTGAACTTCTAAAACCTATGAGTAATATTATATTTCTAATGTCACTCTCAGTAATTAAACCATAAAAAACAAATAGAGATTAATTATATCTGCGAAAATAAATTGTAAATTCCTTATAGTGTATATCGTAATTTTGAAAGTGTAGATTTGATGAAAAGACAAAAAGCACTTAATAGAAAAAAATAGTTACAATTTTAAAAAGATTACCATAAAAGAGGTACACGCTACACTGGCAAGAGTACCACCAACAGATGATTCTACCTGAAATAGGAATATATATTTGAATATAAGATACAAATGCTCACGCAAAGAAAAGAAAGAATATAAACTTATAACTAGATATATAAAAATAAGACGTAACCAAGACTTACTCAATATATACTGTCTGAAAGAGAATTGATATAATTATCAGTATATATTAATCTAATTGGAGACAGTTGATCTTAACGTATTTACTAGAGTTATGTCCACAGCAATTTAATGGCTCCTCCTGAATCAATGAATTCTAATTGAAATCAACTCTATACACTAATGGACGCCATATATCATGGGCTATTCTATTCGTAGCAGAAACTCGAATGCAGCAATTCGTAGCACGAGGTTGATCCATGATACAAGTTCAGTCTCTTGGGGAGTTCTGTAGAACACACACTGGAAAGTCGCATAAAATACTTACAAACGATATTATATTGCAAAGAGTGTGGATCTAAATAACTTCATGTTTTTGACAAATACTTGCTTAAAAATATATTTAATTCACTCGCTGATATAATTATAGAAACGATTTACGATATAAGTTTTAAAGTCCTTACTAATAACACGCTTGGGGATAGGATCACTTTGAATTCATCCTATATTCGATGAAATTCATTTATTTAGATATTATCTTTATACTCAGTTATTTTAAGTGAAGGAGATTAATTAGGATATTTATATCCGTTATTATTTAGTATAAAGACACTGGTTGAAATTCTATCCTCTTACCAAAAGTTATCTTGAGTTTGACTTACTGGATGAGAAGGTAAATCATATTTCTCTTTATTTTTTAATTAAAGATAGAGAATAAGGATTTGTAACACATTTTTGAATAATTTCTCTTTAACGTAATAATATTTGTTAGGCTTGTAGTCTTCGCTTAAGGTCTAGAGCAGTGCAGGGTAGACTGATTTTGCCAGGTTCGCATCAATCACCAAAAATTCATGGATTCAAAAGTCACACTGGTTTGAAAGGTTAAAATTTACCATGGTAACTAGAGTAAAGAGGATTTATTTAGCTTATGTTATTCATGATCAACACTAGAAAAGTGTACTTTTGAATAATTTCGCGGACGTTAAAAAGAGAGAGTTAATGGTAAATTAGTATAAATAATTAAATATGTCACTAGATATTAATTCTAATGCAGGTTAAGTTAAGTGAAGTATGTATTTATTGGACTGCAAGATTATATCATGAAATTGGGGATAGGATGAAATTGTTATAAAAATTTACGTTAGTCTCATTATATCTGTATTATGGTAATGTAGGCTTGATTAATCAATATTATCTTAATAGAGAATATATAGTATGTTACAGATTCTAATTAAATCATATTGAGTTAATTGAAATTCGCAAATTAAAGGTAACTATAACAAGCTTAAGTATATATTTGATGAATGCGAGCTTCCAATAGAATGGTTCAGATTATTTTGTGAATTTACGCCTTTTCTAGATTTCACAGTTTTATTTTGAAGTTAGGATAAACGGTAGATATGAGAGTGTAAAGAGAAGAAATTGAACATAGTGTTATATAATGAAGGTCTAGAAGAGGGTATAAAATAATTATTGTTAATAATGGACTTCATTTTTGTATTTTTGGTATGATTAGAGAGCCAAAGCTTCATATTGGATATATCAAATTATTATTCCTCCTACTTATTTGACTACGTGTTGTAGCATCACCATTACTATTAATCGTTAATAATTAAACGATTTATAAGGACCGATCAAATATGTGATATATTATATATATAATATTATTTATGTAAGTAGTAGGATTCATACTTTTAATTATTGAGAGAAATTTATGTTACTTAAAAAGTATATTTGATTAACTACAGGAGCTTAAACAGCATCGCTGCATGATTTGCGACTCTATGAGCATTTAGACAAATGGTAATTAATCAAGATATCGTTTTGCGTCTAAAATTTAGCGTCACCTAATTGTTCCTCAAATGGATTGAAGAGAAAAGGGAATATATATATATACTCAGCCGAATCATCTCCTAGAATAAGAGTAAAGGTATTATTAGCCAGCGTTCTCAAGTAAAAAATTATAAGGAGTAGAGTACTTGTCCTACGTCATTTCTGCACTCATTCACACAACATCTCTCAATCTCACTAGATGCTAACAACTCTTTTATCAAACAATGTCCGTGAAGATACACAGATGCGCTCTATAAACATTAGTCATCATGATTAAGGTATTGTATATGGAACAGTATGAGAAGGTCCTGAATAGCAATAGTTTTTGTTACGATAATCTGTTCGAATATTGTTACAGGGAGAAATGATATTAGCCAAATTTTACTTCTCTTAATTATGGTGAAAACTCCAATTTTTATATTATGCATTTCTATATATAACTTAATCGAGTTCAGAAAAGAGGGAGAATATAGGACAGTAGATAAATACAATACTATTTGACAGGCATTTAGGATTATGAAAGAGTGTTGATAAATCACGCAGGAGTTTATATACAGCTTGTATAGCACCGGAATAGCTCATAATTACTTTATAACGCAAAGAACGCTTAAAAATATAAACATAAACTTGGTTATAATATTTAGTTAGATATTTCACGTTATAAGAGTATTAAACTGCTAACGGCAGCCTACCGTTTAATCGATCTTTATTACTTAATTGTCTTATAATACCATATTTATTGTACGATTTTTTATAACAGTCCAACGATCCTTTCAGACATTCTCGATTGTCCCGCGGAATTGATCTATGTGATTATTTATTAAGATATACATTCGGATTATATTCAAGATGTAAGCAGGTATTTTAATTGAAAGAATCGCTGGGTTGTTTATTTATCTTGTTCTTTATAACATATTGAATTACAACTCATGGATTTCACGTCACCAATTAAATTTATAATAAGGGAAAGAAGGATTGTGATGGGTAGTGATGGTCTCACTTCTTAAGTTCCCATTATTTCTAGACTATTTATTAAAAAGGGAGTCAAAGATGTAACTTAAAATTCATTATTTTTATATGATAGTTATAGTATTAGTAATAGCAACGAATATGAGACCACTGTAGATTTATATTTAATTATTTAATTCTTTTAAGTAAATTTAAGGAAAACATTAGGAATTCAACCCTTAATAACTCTATTTATACATAATAGGAACAATAGTTTACTGAAGGTCTTTAATCTCGTTATTAAATTACGCTGATCAAAATGTTTTCAAATACGCTATCGTTCTTATTACAAATTGCAAATACTAAAAAGTTGTCCACTCAATCAAATTTATCATCATAATATTTTAAAAAACATGAATAGCTGTCCTTAACACTATTAATGTTACTTTCTGCGATCTCTAAGATAAATCGGAGAGAAAAAAGTCATAAGAGAAACATCCGAATATAATTAATTATATAAATAAGAAAATAAAAGATAAAGGATTAAATAAAAATAATATTCTCGTCTAGTTCTGAATGACTACAGAGGATAGCGCACATTATTTCTGTCCTAGAGAATATAGTAGATTCACAGGCAACTTTTCCACGACGCTCTCTGGAGAATAATCATATGACACATGTAAATAACTATATTCAATATAACTTAATTAGAGAAAATAACTTTGCATACACTAATTTAGGAGTAATATCAAGCGAGTCTCGTGTAACTAAGGTGGCTCACCTTATTATAAACTTTTTATAGGCGGTCAGCTTTTGCCGAACAGAGTTGTAAAAAATATATTGAGAAAGTTCTCTTACGGTGAAAGGTATACTCATGACAGAGCAGACGTCCATAATGGTCGGTATACAGATACCGATGAGTAGCACAGTTCGTCTAGGAGGTATACTAGTTGAGATTCTAAAGGGGTCGCTCGGATTTTCTCCGCACGCGAGCGAGCGGTGAGAGTGTCATAATTATCTCACCCTTGAGTTAGTCTCACTGTACGACTTATGCCTCGCTCTAAGTGTTATTTTGGTATTTGTGACACGACGCTCAGATCTTAGGCGGGATAAATGTCTAACGAAACATAACACTATAACACTTGGGGTGATTGTGGAAAATTCGTCCTACAAAAGTTACTAATGGAGAGTACTACATACTCAATCACATCTGGTATCCCGTGGACAGTCGAGCCATTAAATGAAGCGTTAAACCTGTTACTAAATAAATATTATCATTACTTTCCAAAGTAAAACAAAAATAGACCGCTATCAGCTAATTATTATAGACTATAATCTTATACAATAATTAATCACCTTGACTAAATTCATAAAAAAAGGCCTATTAATGTAATCTGTTATATTCATATAAATTTCACATGTTACCGTAAAACTTCTAAAATTTTACAAAGATATATCCTAAATTTTAATTCATATCGAACCATGTTAAGTTGTTAGTTTTACTAGCGGATGAACGAGACTTGATTTTGTTCTTTATTATCTTTCTTTCTATGATTCTTCACTCGGTTAAAATATAATTTATGTGAGCCAGTGATCTCATGCATATGTATTATTATCTTCCTCACTCACTCATAGTGTTGTAGTTATTTATTCGTGAGTAAAAATAATATATGGATGTGTGGGCTCTGTAGGAGCTGGCCGGTATTGGAAATTATGAGAGTTATAGTTAATTTACGACCAGTTATGTAGGGACATTTATACAGTGGTATTATGAGTATTTGAGGAGTCATTCATAAAAGTTATATTTTTAGGCCTTTTTAGCGCGGTATTTGTGATATTCTCTCTACCTTTTTTTTTATTGTGCATTAGATTGCTTTATCTACTTTTTCACTTTCTAGTGTATTCTGTAGTATCTATCCTTTTTAATATATATTATGGTAAAAAATGATGAGTCCGTGAGCTACATAACAAAGTCTAATGCTGCTTAAAACTTCCGTCGAACGATTCCGGAGTGTTGTCTTTAGAGGGAAAGAATATTTAAAAATAAATTATATTATATATTACAAAGAATAACGCAGCACTCCGCTATTTGGTATGGTATATATCTCTGGTGCACAGGTATATGAGGCGAAAGTTAGTTCAAGTTATAGAAGATTATTTATATGTGAGTGTAATTAATAAAGTCTTTATTAGTGTGAGAATTAATTAACTTTTAAGAATATTTGTGGAATAGAAATAAAAAACATGTTTGATGAAATATCTAATATTGTAATTATACAAAATATGATTTAAAGAGATAGTTAACTCACGACATTATAGTAAGTAGCTTGACGGGATCCAGTGTAGCAATTATTTATCTATTACTATACGGCTCTTTGAAACTCAGAGTGACTCACGTAAAATCCTATTCATTTTAATATTATCATCCAGTCCCGGTCGCCGACACCAGGAGACCGTGTTCACATTATTAGTTAAAAAATTAGCGAGTGTCATAAGTACGGATCCGAACTGTCCGCTCCGTAACTTGCGTACATATTTAAGTATTAATAACTATAAAATTTGCTTCATGGAACTCACGTATAAACTTACCGCCCGTGAGGCTCCGGCATTTTAGATTTGTTCGTATATTTATAGCTCCTCGAGATACTCGGATTACGGTTTAACTCTCGGCTACCGTTAAATTATCTTTTTCTATATTTACAAATATGAATCATAATTTCCTTTTGTTCACAAAAATTTTTTGGTTTGAATGATAAATTTTGAGATTATGTTATTGTTAATGAATCTTTATATATAATCACCTTCAGCCTAGTAAATATAAAAAAGTTTTTATATATATTTATTTTTATTAATAATTAAATATTAATATATAGTCGTAGCTTAGTCTCTATAAATAAATTAGTATTCTACAAGAATTTTATCGAAATAAAATATCCCGTCTCTTTCATTAGACTTTTCGTGATCGAGTAGTTTGTTTTAGTACAATCATTAGGCATTTAACGTTGCAAAAATGAAATTAATAGTGAAAATTAACACTTATTATGCTTATAAAATAAATGATTTAATCATCATTCTGGTGATTGAGGGTGATGAAATAGTTAGTATATGATACACACTTAAAAATAGATTACTATAAACCTGGTACTATCAATGATGCCCTTATCTTCCTAACCATAATCTATCTCCAGTCATAAGAACTCTATTGCATTAACTATTTAATTTCAATTATCTGAATAATGAAGAAGATTGCTTTTACCGTATAAATCTAAGTACCCTTAATTAATATTAATATAAAGAATTCACTTTCGAAGGTAAATAATGAATGATTATAATAAATAACCCATCAAGTGGACGGCGAAGTAAATCCCCTTCAGCAAGCAATCACTAAAGCCTCGCACCAGCCATAAACTGTGATTAACATATATCGATTCACACGCGTATATTTATATATCCTCACATAAATATATATATTACTTCAAAAATGAGAATAACCCATCTCGCTCTCCAAGATAAAAGAATTTTTAAGTTCTTTCCATTTTGGTGAAGCATGCTTTCATGATAATTTTATTATGGAGTTTCATTGTTTTTGTTAGTTATTATTTGAGAGTCCCATATTTATTAATATACATGGATGATAAAACAATAGATATTGAACCAGATTAATATCTTAAATATAATTAGAGCAGAAGTTGTATACGAATTTATAAATTTAATCACGTTGACAATATTAAACATGCATAAAAAACGTATTTTAAATTATTTATAAAAAAGAATTAGGATAACAATTAAATTTTCTATAAGTATTTTCTATAATGTATCTATTATTCACTCGTTCAACAATGCTTAATATATAGGCTTAATCATTAATATAAGTTGAAAACCCAGTAATAGTCTTATATCACCGAATTTTTGACAATCTACTCTAATTATTGTACATTTTAATAGAGGCCTGGAGATGGAGGATATTTAGTTAATTTCCATTGGAAGGCAATTTCTTCGGAAGTAAGAATGACACGTAATTTTAATAATTATTAATATACGTATCATTATCATAAATTTAATGATCAGTTTTTAAGCCATGGATATATAGATCTCGGTCCAAAGTCATCTAATGTCGATAAACTCACTGCGCGAGGAGGACTCATTCACGTGTCCTTAACGTCACGCCATGACAAGATATATGATGTACATCAGTGCGACCGAGATCTTCATCCTAGTCGACTGCTGAGCACGCAGAACGCAGCATGTCCTGCGCTTCAGGCTCTTGCGACTCGCGGGTCACGAGACCATATTTTCTTAGGGATGATTCTTATATAACATATATAGATGTTTATACAATTCCGCTCCGAATTTGAATAATAGCTTTAAAATAAAAGGAATCACGACTTTTCAGTTTATTTCAAGTAGCCGATATTAATTAATATTATGTTAATTGGTAAAATTGTTGCAATGTATTAAAAAAGTTGTAAATAAAAATTTTATATTGTTTTTCGTTGTGTGATAATATTAGCTCAAAACTAATAACTAATATTATATCTAACTATATATAGACTAATACTAATTTAATTATGGAAAGGCAGGGGGCTACGCATAAGAATGCTTTCCAAGGGGGCAAATCCTTTAATAACACATAATATATATGCTAAATTACTTAATATTGGTATATATTTATTTATATATTATATATATATATAATTATATTAGCAAGCGGAAAGTATTAATCGTATAATTAGGATAGTATGATATTATTATAGTAGAATAGTTTATACGTTTTGTAAAGAGTTATTAGGGAAAGTTTTTAGAAAAAGTATTATTATATGTTTATATGATGAGACATGATAGGATTTGGACTGGCGTTTCAGATTGTGTATTGATACGTTGTAATATAATAATAAGAAGGAAGAGCGGAATGGAAAAATGAAGAGATAGGAAGGAAGGAATTAGAAGTCCTCTTATGTTAAACCATAACGGAACGGAAGGAACGAATGAATGCGATTTGTGAATCATTTAAATCACATAAATTGTTAGAGGATTCTGTAATAATAGAATGTAAGAAAATTAAGACTAAAATCACCAATGAAAAATTGTTAAAATGCATTCATGTTAAAATGTAATACAAAAAAAATTGCTATAGAGCAGTTAGAGTACAAAATTTTATTTTGAAATTCTGACATCCTAATTAATAGTTGAAATAAATCTATGAAACAATAAAGAGGTAATGAATTGATTTATTCTTGAAAATTAGAGAAAAAATGTAATAAACTAATAACGTAATTAGATTAAACAATAGACAGGAGAATGGGTTCATTAAAAGTATATCGGATATTGACGCAGTCAGATAAGAGAAAATTTCTTCAGCAACAGTTCAAGGGCGAAGACTAAGCAAGACGCCGGCACGCTTTCTCAATTGTATTTTTTGCTTGAATAGACTCTTGGAACACAGCATAACGTGAGAACTTAATGGGCTGCGTGGAAAACATGAACTTCTGAAGAGCTCTGGGAGAACGATTTGTGGGGAAGGACAAATGAAGAGAGAGTCTAGTCGACCAGTTTAACAAAGGGCTGACAACCGCTCACGTGAGATATAAACTCAACAACTAGCATCGAAAACATTGGGATTTTAGGAAAAGTTTATAAGGAGCTCCGGATCAGTATTAATTGCGCGGCCAAAGGAAGAGATACTGGGCTCAACTCTGGTACAGGCACCGTAAATCACTACCAGAGAGGATGGTAGTATAGTAGAAGTATGATATATATTAATAATTATATATTTATAATAGATATATAAGTTATATAAGGAATTATATAATAGTATAAGTGATAAGTATAAAAGTCAGATACTTTTAGTTGAGCATCTACTAAGTTATTAAACTATAAATAAATATATGCATATATCATAAGAAAATTAAAATAGAAAATAGTATAAGTAATACAGTATAATATAAAGATCATATAATATACAGATTACGCTCAACCTATAATCAATATAGGCTACTATATTATATGTATATTATAATATAGCTGATGTTATGAGAGTATGTATAATATATAATAATATTATAATGGCACCGAAATATATCTAAGTTTTAATAAGCAGATAACTACTAGTAAAGATTAATATATAATATATATATTAAACTATATATACATTATATGATAGGTATATGGTATTATTATATATATATACAGGAACCCCATATATATATATAAAACTAGGACGTAATAAAAGCTATGGAGTAACATATGTTTCATAAATACATAATATATATAGTATATATTTATTAAGAGTAATAATAATTATATAATATATATACAACTTCTAACTTCGGTTAAGTATACCAACATACTGATTCTGATAATTTCCGTACTAAGGGTGGAGTACGCTAGTATACAATACAACCTCACCGTAACACGTCAGAGAATCTCGACCTCCTAACTTCGCTCTGTGGCTTAAAATCCTGTCTTACCATCTAGCTATATCAATATGTGCTGTACTTCTCACTAACAGAACAATTTTCACGCCTTTTCCACACATACTCTGACTTCTTCAAAAGACGTAGTATTTTCTCGAACTAATACTGATTTATCATATGTCGTATAAACGACACTTCTCAAATCGTAAACACTCGAATGTTGGGGCCTCAATACATACGTTGCTCGATTTGTGGGGAGAGGCGGCCGAATCATTAGCATCTCGACGATCTCGGAGACGAACTAATTAAGAACCAACCACTTCGGCATTGTCCAACTAGAATTCTTGAACACAGTAGACATAGTTTTCACCATAGCCTCTCATAAAACTACGAGCCAACCATCCTCCTATGGAAATCTGCACCAAACATATACCTCTTAATCTTAAATAACTATCATCTCCAATCAGCTCCATCTAGCCGTCGTTGAAAGCCGATTGGGGCTCTCCTTGCCTTCTACGCTAAATATAATATGGAATTGACTGCTTTGCTTTGGTGACGCATCGCATTCTCGCGGTCGAAGGTCGGGACTGTAATTCGTTGATGGATGAGAGGTTCATTCTTTCGACAAATCTTTCTCTCCTCATAATCCAAAGTATCAATCGTACTTGTATCTGCCGTTCAGGTAGGGAAAATGCTATCGGGGGGAAAAAATTCCGTTTCGTATGACTCTTGCTATTTTCAATTCACTTGGATAGTGGTCTACTTCAAGTGAGTTATATAAGAGGGTTTCTTACAAAGAAGTTGTCGCTTAAACATCTTCTTGTGTTCCTTACTGACAATTTTCTGGTCCTCGTTATGCCAAAAACATCTCCAAAACTTCTGTAAATTCTACCCTTCTTCTCACTCTTATTACGAGTCGTGATGGGTATCGTTGCAACTCTCCGACTGAAAATACCGAATCTTTCGGTTCACTATTTCTCTAATCTACCTGCAGATCTGGCATTACCCTTCTCATCATTCTCTTCTCATGAGGGTGTCCTACCTTTACATGAGATTAATTTTGTCGGTGCATGGGCATCTGAAATCTTGAACGTTAGTAAACGGGTGGCACCGTAATGGTATCCCTCCCGAGTTTTGGAGATGTGCTTCCGTGCTGGCTCCTTCGTCGCAAACTCGATATTCTCTACTGCTCATACACATTTCGCGTTGTTGGAAGCGCGCATATGCGCCAACTATTTGCCGAAAAAAGGAAAGACCAGCTCTCCTCTACTACAGGCCTGCTACACTAGCTCTTTACTTGTATTCTATCTAAGATTTTTGAAACCCTTCTCAACTCCATCATTTCTTAGGACATCTGGAATTCTAATTGGCCTCTCTTTCCTGTGATAAGCACATATGGATTTCGGCGCTTGAGCTCTTACTGGTGATGATACTTTCCGATGCTAAAGATTTAGTTTTCCGTCCTTAGAACGGAGGAGTGCGTGGTGCACTCTGACATATTCACAAAGAGCAGTTTGTACGGTTGCAGCGTCACGCTCCGACAGCATCCCCTCCTATGATTTCCTTCTTCTCTTTGCTTACTTATGTGAACTTCTTTCAAATCTTCATCATGGCTGTTGTTGACATCGACGAACTCTTCTTTTGCGTCATAGGTGTTCCTGCAGGGTCGTCCTTATATCCTACTTCATTCTTGCTTATTATCATTATTGAGTCTTCTCGTCCTGCCACATCTAACTTCAACGTCTATATCCAGACTCGACCCTCATTTCATGAAACTCAGTAATTCAATGCGGACTCCTGTTACTTGTAAAGAATATGCCAGTGCTCTGTCTATATCTTTCCTGACTCCAAATCAGGCGACTGGATAGAATTTCGGGTGTTGGCGTCTCCAATCTTTGTGAAAGTTAATAGTAAACTATTAAAAAAGATAAATATTACACAATCTCCTCTCTACGACACTTTCTAAGCTTTCCTATCGCGATTAATTTCGACGGTTCAAAATGTCCTCTCCTGTTACAATATAAAGAGGTCCTTCGCGGCGAACAAAAGAACAAAATAATGTCTTGGACCCCACAGTCACAACAGTTGCTAGGCGTCCAAAAAGAAACTGGAGTCGTTTAGACTGGGAAGACTTTTTCCTCTTACAGTACTTCCCAGTCTACTCATATTGTGGCTCAAAGAGGATAAATGTTGTACATCCCTTTGGTGAATAGGCATGCTATCGCCTCCTCAGTTCAGAACCCGGGAAAGTGCTCTTTGGATTAGGTAAGTCAAGCGGAGACATAGGAGCATATATTAAAGTAACGATAGTCTGAGTGACATTGTGCTCGGAGGTGTGACCGTGTGACCTCTAGCTACTTGCGCACGCCGATGTTGGTGCTTATCACTTGTTGTTTCTATAGGTACCAGTAGATGCCGTACATAATGCTCGAAGGACCCTTCCGACTCGCGGTGCCATCACCTTTAAGGACGCCGCTCGTAGGAGGGTCTGGTCGGCGCACACACCAATATTTTGTGTTACATCATAGCCAACATCCAAATTAGCGGTGCGGTGTCCTTCTCTTCTGCCACCACCCTCTGTCTCTGTGGATTCTCATTCCATCTCCGGTGTTCCTAACTAATTTAATCTCCTCTCTTAAACCCGCGTCTTGCTCATCGCGTAATTTGGCGTTATTATTCTTGTTAATTTACACAATCCAACCTCTTGAACTCAGGCTTTGCCCGGAGGGTGGTGACACTGTAATAATATACATATATAACTATATATAATAAATATTGATCTAGACAATAATAGATGAAATACAATATAACATTAGTATAGATATAATATTATACACATATGTATATATATATAATCTAATATACTAAATACATTATTATTTAAAAAATCAGCTGATTTAGAGGGGGCAAGTGCCCTCTTGCCTAGTCGGACGCCATGTAAGGCCTATTGACATACTAAACGAACTAATATTCATAAACAACTTAAAATGCGGATCAATGAACGCAAACCATATTAAACTTAGAAAGTGACTAAATTGGAAAACAGAAATAGGTAAATGAAATTGTTAAACCACTTAAAAATCATGCCATATCTTTCAAAAGATTTTCTATACTGAAACTCTTAAGATATCTGCCGCGCTTTCTCAATAAGGCTTCGCATCTTCAATGTAATCAGTGAATAGGAAAATAAACTTCTTATTAACATATTTGGACAGAAAAAAACTGTAAGAAAATTTCTTTAAAACCTCTATAACCTAAAATTTCTCTGAACGTTAAAATTTTTTTGACAGAAAACGTGCTGAACAATATGAAGAATCCAAACGTACGTTTCCAAATTATATATATCCACTCCACCCTTAATCTTAAATTAAAAGAGTATATATTTCTTATACCGTATATATAAGTACTATACTATAGATATATATTCACTATCAATATATTATATATAATACACTATAAATATAGCTATATACTATATATATACTAATATATACTATATATACCTACTATAAATACCTGTGACACTAGTAGTTTTTTTTTGCC
Organism: Trachelipus rathkii; assembly: GCA_015478945.1. Taxonomy (NCBI): domain Eukaryota; kingdom Metazoa; phylum Arthropoda; class Malacostraca; order Isopoda; family Trachelipodidae; genus Trachelipus; species Trachelipus rathkii. The sequence continues at coordinate 42,223 of JABUQX010136540.1, forward strand.
GGCTCGTGAACCGAAAACATGAGGAGGCACTTCAATATATATAACTATATCATATTATACTAATATTAATATAATATATATATATATAATAATTAGTAACAAAATAAATAAAAAATAATGTTAATATATATATATATATATATTGTATAAGTAATATAACTGTTTCCTTTATAAATCTGTTAGATTCGTAAATAAACTCAAATATCATCAATGCAAGTTAACCAAACCTCATAAAACAACAAAAACCAGAAAACAAGAAGATTTACTATTATTATTTTCACAAATATTATTTCTTAACACATTTCTTTCATTTATAATTAAATTACCAAACACAGTTGATGCAATCTCTTAATGAGCCCTACAATACTTCATAGATAAACTGTACCAATATCCTTATAAAATGCACAAATTTCTTGGTAATTACTTCCAACCTTAATTCACTGGCAAGTGTGAGACCTAAGGCAAATGTTTAGCAACGAGGAAATTTAACGTCAAAATAAAGCACATAATCTTCGGACCTAGGGAATAAGTAAAATAAATGGATAGAACGATAAAATTGAAAAATCGAGTAAATACGGACACTTTAATCAATGATTGGAACGAAACTTACACATTTCTAAAATGCATACTTAATACCATTATAAATCCAGAATAAGTGTGATACTTAATCTATTGATTAGGACAGTTAAACCTAATTCCAACTTCGGTTCAGCCGCAAAGAAACTGATTATAACTGCGTTCCAATTCCGTGAATCATCATCCGAACCACATTTACTTTCGTCTAGCCACCTGGAATAATTACTGCTTAAGTTGCTAGTCTCTAGCCAACTCCTATTAAAAATAAATAACTTGTCAATAACAATTCCTTTTAAATTTATTAAATTGGTACAATAATTTTAATTTTATTTCCTTACCGTTCCTCCAGTACGATTTGCTTCTTGATTTTCCTTTCATTTCCTGTTATAATTCCATCGAATTTTTCATAATCAGCATCAAAACCACGTATGCATCTTAATTATTGAAACAGTTTTCATCTGAGGAGATGGCTATCACCTTGCAGTTAGATTAAACGTAGACGATGAAGGTGATCCAAAATCAGCCTCTAACCAAAACTTAAAACGCTACGGTGCTCGAACTAAGTCGCCCGCAGCGTCCCCAATCTGGGACTTTCCTTCGCTTTTAAACTTGGCAATCCGGTCTCATATAGTAATTTTAGTCAGCTATCTTCTCTCTCTCAATTCTCTCTCATCTCTCTCTCTGCCTCTCTTTAAATATATATATATATTATATATAATATAATATATATATATATATAATCTAATATATATAATAATAATTTATAATATT